>JAIKVD010001436.1:0-10880 GCA_024679075.1 Phytophthora uliginosa | reverse complement strand
GACGGCGCGCGCTGCGACGACGGGTCCGCCATGTACCAGTTGGCGCTCTGGATGATCGTCATCTCGTACGCCAAGATCTTCCTGCCCTGCCTGCTGCTGCTGGCGCTGCTGCCCGTGCTCTGCTTCTGCCTGCCGTGTGTCATCCGACTGCTCAGCAGGTTGCAGGACCCCATGAGGGGCAAAGGAGCCACCAAGGAGGTGACAATTTTTTTTTTGCAATTCGTAATTGTTTTTTTGTTCTTTATGGTTGAAGTGCTGACAATTTTTTTTGTTTTTTGTTGTTATTGGATTTTGTCAGATTATCGACCGGTTAGAGACCAAGACGTACACGGCCAACATGTTCCCGCCCGAGGACGCGTGCTGCTGTATCTGCCTGAACGACTACGAGCCGACGCAGTCGCTGCGCGTACTGCCGTGCGCGCACCATTTCCACAAAGACTGCGTGGACGAGTGGCTGCTGGTGAATTCGACGTGCCCGACATGCCGCAAATCCATCTTCGAGCCAGCAGGGGATGCCACTGCAACTAGCGAGGAGGACATGCTGCGGCGCGTGTGAGGGCGATAGCCGTTTCTACCCGCCGCCCAAGGACAAGTGATGCAACTACGACTCCCAATATTTTCTTCTTTATGGTGTTGATATTCCTGTAGACCTCCAAGGTTGATTTTAGGAGGCTGAAAGTGAACTCTCTCATCTTTTTGCGTGCTGAAGCTGAATTTCGATTTATGAGCCCTAGGGAGAGTTATGCGGATGGTGACGCTGGAAACACAACTTCTGCATCAGCAGCCTCTACCGTTGCCTTGCACCGCTGGAGTAATTCTGCACATGACAAGACAGAATTGGATACACGGAAATCCCAGCCCATGATCGACTACAGCACTGACCTTGTAGATTCCGTGTGCTTTCACTGATGAACTCCTTCACTCCTATATCATCGTCTTCCATGGTGTCAAACTCATGCCCATCAGTAAGCTCAGCAGACAACGACTGATCGTCTTCGTCCGAGGTGCTCGTGGACTTTCCAAAGTCATCAGCAGAAATTTCCTCTAATAGTCGAGTGAGTGTGAGCGCTTCGCCGTTCAGAATGAACAGGTCCGGAAAAGCTTTCGATGCCTTTACCTCAGCTCTGCTATCGATGGGGTTCCCGCTGAAGTCGAGAACTCGAAGACTCGGCAGCTTCGATGAAAAAAAAAACAAACATAGCAACAACTAAGCGAAAGGTTTTCTGACGTAAACATATAGGGTGTACCTGTGTCGACAAAGCAGCAAAGTCGATGCTTCGGATCTGGTTCTTCTGTTGCAGTCGAGACAAAAAGCAGTAGGTATTAAAATATGTTGTCTTGGCTTCGGGCACAATGATCGAATCTCACCGCAATTGTAAGCTCTTCTAACATCGGCAAACGTGGCAACCTGTCTGTACAAACACCCAAATGATTAGCAAGGGATCAAATGTTTTCCGTTCGTCTTTTGTGGCACGAACCGAGTGAAGTGAGCTGGTTGTTGGAAATGTCGAGACAGCGCAGCAACGGTAGCGAAGGTAGTCCGTCCAGCGAACGTAGCTATGGCCCATTACGTCAAATACCCAGAATCATCGCCATTTCCACAACGAAACGCCAGGCCAAATACCTCATTGTGGGCCAAGTTGAGCTCCAGCAGGTTCAAACAGGACTCCAGCTGAGCCAGATATCGGATTCGCATCCGCGAGACGTCCAGCAACGCCACCAAACTCACATCATAGTGGCCGCTTCGGCGCTTGATGACGTCCGCGGTCAGCTCCATAACTCTACAGATGTTGACTTTTCGCTTGTGTCGGTTCCAGCATAGCACGCCAAGATGACAAAAATACCCAGCACAAAGCCACGAACGGGGTGGAGCCCACCTCGAGCTCTCGTGTGTCTTGCTGTCGACCGGACCAACTTCAAGCAGGCCTTCGGATGCTTGAAACCCTCTCCCCAGTAATGGATGGAGCTGCGTCGACTGCGAACGACTCAGCTCGAGGGAACCACGATTGCGAGCGCTGCTGCTAATAAAGAGCACGCAGCGGCGGAGAGATCCCTCACCTAGTTGAGGCCAGCTCCACAGTAAAATCGTGGACCTTGTCGACAGCCGTCGAATCGACTGCGCAGCGAGGCACGTTAGCTTCACGCTCGGTTTAACAGCGATCCGCGTACGGTACGGCTAGTTCAAGACTGGCATCGGCCGACACGCAAGGTGCTTTCGTTGATCGACTTTAGATCGCCAGAACGAGTCAACTTCAAGCAGGGATGAGCAACGGCTACGTCGGCCTCGCTCTCCATGGACTTGATCGGCTTGCTGCGACTTGGTGGCACAAAGTTGGTGCTAAGCCTTAGCATTGCTGGACGCCGCCGCCTTCGTCGTTGGACTGCTTTGAGGTAGATTGATGGCCACGATGCGACCGACACCTGACAGCACTACGAGTCGTAGTGGCTGCTTCGCCGCTGGGAGCAGAAATTCTAACGGCGAGCAGCAAAGACAACGCACCAGCAGAGTCCTGAGCAGGCAACTTCAACCACCACCCTCGGGACTGAACGCGCTTCGCTGAGATGGCCTACATCAGCCGGCGCCTTAGTTGGTGCGGATACTGTTCCATCGGCGCTGCTTCAGAGCTGAGCTTCAGCGTAGAGACTCCCGGGTCAAGGATCTCCCGATAGCACTAGTCGTCACTAGTAGCCAGCACCTGAGCATGTAGCCCTGCTAGTGCCGCCCGATGTCGCAGAGCAAATTAACGCAGGATATCCCTGGTTAATCGCGCGCCGTCCCGCACTCAAATACAGTATCCATACACTTTGCCATCAACTTGACGCTGGGGGGAGGCTCTGCCTCTGATTTCCATCCGAGTTTCGCTAAACGAAGCTGCCATCGCCTGACACGCAAGGGGCTGGCCTTTGACGTTAAAACGGCGAGTCTCTCGTGCATCAAAGCTCCGCCGCTGGCCGCCACACAGAAACAGGGCCGCTATATCGCTTCAACCTGCACAGGACCACCACCGGGCAGCTCTTGCTCGAGCCTCCCCCCAAAGCTCTCATTCCTCAATTGGCGGCGTCGCGCACACTTGCTCCACCTCCGGTCTTCCTCCACCTCCTCCACCTCCTCCACCTCCCACCAACGATGACCGATCCGTCCGTGCAGCACGTGACGCCTCCCGCCAAGACCTGCGGCGACAAGGTCACAGGCGTGCTTATCAAGCACTGGACGGTGCCCGACAAACACCGCTCCGAGGAACAGGACGCGGCCGAGGAGTACCTCCTCACCGCCTACCTCTTCGGAAAGTACCTGACGCTGCCGTGGATCAAGTTCAACCGCTGGTACCTCTTCTTCGCGAGCTTCATGGTGCAGTTCTGCATCGGATCGCTCTACTCGTGGTCGGTGCTCAACAACCCCATCGACCTGCTCATCTACGATGACAAGACCAAGGGCATGGCCGTCAACGCCTTCTACATCGCGGTGGGGGTGTTCGGCACCTCGACGGCCATCATGGGCCCGTGGATCGAGCGCAACGGCCCGCGCGCCGGTGTGGTGCTCGGTGCGATGTCGTTCCTCATCGGGTGCGTCGTCAGCTGCATCTCACTGCACGCCAAGTCAATCGTCGGGCTGTACGTGGGCTACGGTCTCTTCTGTGGCTTCGGCAGCGGGCTCTGCTACATTTCGCCAGTCTCCGCGCTGCAGAAATGGTTCCCGGACTACCGCGGCGCCGCTGCTGGCTTCGCAGTGGGCGGGTACGGTGCTGGCTCGGTGGTGTGGGGCAAGGCGTACCTGCCTATCATCAAGGCCACGAGCCTGCCCGACCTGTTCATCGTCGTCGGGTGCGTCTTCGCCTTCATCCTGCTCTGCTGCGCTGTGTGTCTGCGCATTCCGCACGCCACGTTCCACGTGGCCGGCCTCAACATGCACGGGGAAGCGGTGCGCGAGGCGGAGGAGTCGTTCCAGCGCGGCGAGAAGATCAGCGTCATGTCGTCGCACGAGTACGAGTCCATCATGACCCCGACGGCCAAGGACATGGAGGCGCTCCTGGACCCCAGCAACGCCAACGCCAACACCAACTCGCAGGTCAAGAAGATGACGCTCATCCAGGCCATCACGTCGCCCGACTTCATCTTCCTCTACATCATGTTCTTCGGCAACCAGCTCTACGGACTCATCGTGCTCTCCAAGCTCTCCACCATGTGCACGACGCTGTTCGGCAAGACGGCCGACCAGGGCGCCGACATCGTCTCCATCAACGGCGCCTTCAACTGCGTGGGGCGCCTGCTCTTCCCTCTCATCTCGGATGTGATCGTGCGCAGATTCAACGTCGAGCACGCCTTCGGCCGCAAGTGCCTCTTCTACTACGGCCTGGTCTCGCAGATCACGATCATCGCCATCTTCCCGACGCTCATCCGCAACGAGAGCTACACGGCCTTCGTGGTGCTCGTCTTCCTGCTCACGCTGTCGTACGGCGGCGGCTTCGGCACGATCCCGTGCTTCCTCACGGACATGTTCGGCGCCTTCAACATCGGCGCCATGCACGGCTTCATCCTCACGGCCTGGTCTCTGGGCGGCGTGGCCGGCGGCCTGAGCTTCAACGCCAAGTACAACTCGGCCGTCAAGAACGGCGACTCGCCCGCGGACGGGTACGTGGACGGCATCTACAAGATCCTCATCGTGGTGTGCGTCACGGGCATCTTCATCTTCATGGTGCGCACGAACCCGCGCGACCGGTTCGACAAGGGCTACCACTACAGTCTCTTCGGCCGGCGCGTCATCAGCATCAAGCCCAAGGACACGACCGCCAACAAGGAGGACCTGCTGCAGAACGAGGCGTAAGAAGGCGGCGGGCAAGAACAAGGCAGCAGTGGGGAATTTTGGACAATGAGCGAAAGCTTGATCCAGACAAGAAGACTGGACTGACTATTCGTACTAGTAGATGTAGCTCAAATAAAGCTACGAGTGAATTGACCGATGTACATGTATCAAAAGTGCCCTCTGAAGGTTTTCGTTGAAGTTGTCGCGGCTAGCAAGATGCGGTCTCTCTCGACTTTGACACAGCTTCAATGAGCTTTCGACTGACGGGCAACACCACCGCAATGATGTCCACAATCTCAAATGTGCGTGCCAACGATGGCCGCGAAGTGATGCAGCAAATTGCAGCCTATGATGCGATATGTAATGCGAACGGCTTTGGCTTTGGATGCACCGCCGTTGGTGGTGCAGCGTCCGGTGCGACTGACAGTCGTGTGGTGTTAAACAGGCGAGGATGCCGCTCAGCACCTTGCGTTTCCGCGTATGAGCATTTTCATTGACAGGTTTGAGTCACCAAGGACACCGCGTTAAAACTCAATGGATGGTATGGTGACCTCCATGTGGCGGAGGTTCTGCGGATATTGCCACTTCAGACTGGAGAACCCAGCGTGCGCTGCGCCTTGTCGCCCTGGGCGGAGCACCGTGCTGACTGTCGCGTCGAAAAATGCTGGGGCGCGCTGGACTCGACTCGACGGTATCCACTGTCAGTGGCACGATTCTGATATTGGTCGCGACATCGCCCGACCCGCAATGCCCGCACAGCGGTTGTGTTGACTCCTCATAGTGTCCGTACGGTAGCTGCAGTGGCTTAACCCTTTTACCGGGCAGCAGAACCACCCGATTGCTGCGAGTCGCAGCCTACCGAAGTGTAGCGGCGCCAATCTTCTGTCGAAGTTGACTACGAATCAGAACCAATTTATTAGCGAGCGAAAGCCACACAAGCAGTCTACCCTTCTCCGGTTGCGTTAGACGCATCATGTTGACCGATGTCTGCGCCGTTATTAATCAGCAAGTAAAATATATTAAAGGTATAGTCCATACGTAATGCACGTATCTTGCAAATCCGTTCCTATCATATTCATCCAGATATGCGTTTTCAGCGGGAATCTAGTACCGCCGGCAATGTCGGGATGTCGGCGACATCCCGAGAAACGCAAGTTAAGTCGCTTCGGTCTCGTTGAAGTTGGATCACGTTGAAGTCACCACCCGATCCATTGACTGCAGCATCCAACGCGGAGAAGAGATCGATCGATAACAAAGCTCTGCTCATTCCTCAATTGGATCGCCCCCGCGCAAGTCATCCCAAAGAAGCCTCTCATCGTCAAGCTCTCGTCACGGGCGTGGAAGACCCCGCAGCGGTCGACTCGGTGCTCAAGAAGACGTGCCTGCGGACCACGCAAGACGCGGTCGCCGGCCACTGGACGGTCCCACCCAATCATCGAACGGCAGCAGGACGCGGCCGAGGAGTGGCCACAACCGCTACTTCTCGCTGCCATGTGCGCTTCACGAGATGGTACCTCTTCTTTGCCAGCTTCCTGGTGCAGCTCTACATCGGCTCGCTCTACTCGTGGTCCGTCTTCAACAAGCCCATTGATCTGCACGTGTACGACGACAACAAGGCCGGTCGGCGCTCTACATCGCGGTGGGGGTCTTCGGAACCACAACAGCGATCATGGGTCCGTGGAGCCGGTGCGGTGCTCGACACGTCGTCATTGGGAACGTCATCGTGGCCATCGGAGTGCACTACAAGACCATCGCCGCCATCTACATCGGCTACGGCATCTTCTGCGGCTTCGGCATGGGTCTCTGCTATATTTCGCCGGTGTCGGCGCTGCAGAAGTGGTTCCCTGACTACCGTGGAACCACTGCAGGCTTTGCAGTGGGCGGCTATGGAGCTGGCTTGGTCGTGTCACACGACTCGTGTGGGCTAAAGCCTACCTCCCCTGCATAGACGCTGTGCGGTTCTCTCGGTGGCACCTCTTCTTCGCGAGTTTCCTAGTGCAGTTCTGCATCGGCTCGCTCTACTCCTGGTCGGTGTTCAACAAACCCATCGACCACTACGTTTTCAAGGACCCCAAAGCCGGCTATGCCGTCAACGCGTTTTACACCGCGGTAGGCGTCTTCGGTACGACGACGACGATCATGGGCCCGTGGATTGAGCGCAACGGCCCGCGCTACGGCGTGGTGCTGGGCACAACCTCGTTTCTTCTGGGTCATGTGATCGTGGCCACCGGCGTGGCGTACAAGGAGATTGCAGCCGTCTACGTCGGCTACGGCCTGTTCGGCGGGTTCGGCATGGGTCTATGCTACATCGCTCCGGTGTCGGCTCTGCAGAAATGGTTTCCCGACTACCGCGGTGCTGCTGCGGGTTTTGCTGTCGCGGGGTATGGTGCCGGTGCTGTGGCGTGGGCCAAAGTCTATCGGCCGTGCATCGAAGCAGTGGGAGTGTCCTCGACCTTCCTGGTGGTTGGCTGCGCGATGGCCAGCACCATGTTCTTGTGCGCCATCGTCCTGCGCACTCCGCACCTCGAGTTCACTGTTGGCGGGCTGAACATCCACGGCGAAGTCGTTGACGAGCCTGAGACGGTGACAGACTGCGAGGACCAGACCACGTCCAAGTACCAGTACGAGTCTGCGGCATCCGACAACGAAATCGACTTCATCATCAGCACCAACGCCCAGGTGCGCAAACTGTCGCTGATCGACGCCATCAAGTCGCCGGACTTCCTGTGCATGTATCTCATGTTCTTCACCAACCAAATCTACGGCTTGGTGGTGCTATCCAAGCGTCGAACATGTGCACGGACATCTTCGGGCGGTCGGGCGACGAAGCAGCCAACATCGTGTCGATCAACGGCGTGTTCAACTGCTTCTGTCGACTGTTCTTCTCGCTGGCGTCCGATCTCGTGGCCCGGAGTTTCAACATCGAGCACGCGCTCGCGCGCAAGTGCGTGTTCTACACGACGCTCGTGTTGCAGGTGGCCATCGTCGACACGACGCCCATGTTGATTCGTAAGAATCAGTACACGGCCTTCGTGATTGAGATCTTCGTGCTGACGGCGAGCTATGGCGGCGGCTTCGGCACGATCCCGGCGTTTTTGACGGACATGTTCGGCGCCTTCAACATTGGCGCCATGCACGGTCTCATCTTGACGGCGTGGTCCATTGGTGGTGTCGTGGGAGGGATCACCTTCAACAACGCGTACAGCAGACAGATCGCCGCGGGGGTGTCTATCAGCGATGGTTACGTCTCGACGGTGAACGACATCTTCGTGCTCATACTGGCCGGTTTGGCGGTGCTGTTTTTCGTCCGGACGAACGCCATGAACCGCTTTGAGTCTGGCTACCACTTCAGCATCTTCGGGCGACGTGTTATCAGCATCAAGGGCAGGGACGAGCCTCCGAAGAAAGCGGACCCGCTGGGACAGATCATCTAGTCTTATATCTCTACCTCCAGTCTTTTATCGTGTAAGGCGTGAAATATATTATGTGCGTTGTGTTCAGCGAGTCTGTATGAAAACGAAAACGGATTCGTGTGTGGATTCTCCAGGGTGTACGGGAATGTACTCGAGGCCGTCTTTGCCATACCGTGCTTCATTGCGATCACTTTCGGTGTTGATTTTTGGTACTAATTAAAACTGCGAGGTGCTGATTGAGCCGGTTTAACACCATGTATATTTAGTAAAAAAGTCTTATTTTCTTTTTGTTGCCGCCGGCTCAACTCTCCTTGTTTGCGACCATGTCCTTGGGCTTGATGCGTCGCGCACACCATGCAGATGAAGATGCCTGCAATCAAGTAGATTCGTATGACCTATATCAGGCAGTCTGCATCGAAATAATCGAGTCAGCCGGTAGTCCCACTTCGTTCCTTTACTTTTGGCCGTCGAAACCCTTTTTCGATGAATCTACTGTGTTGTTGCTGCCGTCTGACATGGCGTCCAAGCGAGTAAATGTCAGATTCGATTCCAGATCTGCCACAAAGGCGAAGCATTGCAATCTATGGATGGTAGAGGCCCGAGTTTTGCGTGAGCATTCTTCATTCACTTGCATTCATTAGCACGAGTCATCGACTCGTCACTTTTCAATTGGCATCGAGCAGCACAAGCAAACCTTCGAGAAGTGATGTCCCTTGCTCGCCGGATCCTCGGACTTGTACTGGCAGCTGTCGTCATGGTCGGCTGCTCTGCTGTTCTCCCGGCCTGCACCACAGCGCAATTAAACACGACCGAAAGCATCGCCAAAGCAACGCCTCTGGCCAACTACCTCGGCATCTGCAAGGCTCTGAGCTCCTACGAGGTTTACCCGTTCAAGACGGCCCCTACCGGCACAGAGCAAGACTCGGTCTGCAGTCACCTCTTCTGCCGCACCGGCCTCAAGGTCTTTTACGAGTCTGCGGGCTTGCCCCAATGCAACGTCAAAGTTGATGGGGAGTCCATCACTCCCAACGCACAGCTTCAGAGGATCTGTCCGGACATATGGACAACGTAACACCTCGCACAAAGGGGATATATTCGTAAGTGCAAGATACGTATCGTGGTGGAAATAAATGTATTTGTCGTTTTCCTTAAAACTCTAAAGTCTGGGAAATGGACGCAAATTCTTCTCTCAAAACGGCTTTGTAGATCTCGTGCAGCTGCGGCGTCGGCACACGCTGGTCAGGCGTGGGCATTCATCTCGAAGTTGAATGAATGGCGAGTGGAATGCAGGGTACAACTACCCAGTCTATTTGACCCAATAATGGGTAGGGTGAGCGTACATGTAGATCGCAAGTGGTAAAATGCCGCGGGAACAACGGCGCACACCGGTATGCCAAAAATATTGTGTCGCAGAAGAAGCGACATCTTACATATTTGAAACCTTCGTAAACCGATTGATGTACGAGATCATCTTTGCTGTGAAGACGAAGTTCCGGTTGGTACAAACCGTACCTAAAATGTTTTGTTTTTTCTAAAGCGACAGAATCTGTTCGTCCTTAAGGGGATGTTTCATTCGGGGGTAAGTTAACTGGGGCAACTTTCTCGACCAATCAGAGCCCTTTATTTTTGCCCCAGCTGGCCCTAACCGGGTTACACTTTTTCCGCGAGGAGGATTGTATTCATTTGTACAGGTTCCGACCTGAAATAACAAACAAAGATGTACGGTACGCAGATATCCCGTTATTTTAGGTGCTTGCCAAAAAGTTATTCTGGGGTAGAAAACACGTCGGAATTTCCGACCTATTTCGAGCTTTTTCGAGCCAAGCGCTCGAAATAGGCCGGAAATTTACGTATATACATACCCCGGCGGCGTATACCGTATACTGGGAACCGTCGCTCGAAGAACTGCTGGAAGGTGCGCCATGTACGCCCCCGCCTGCTCCCGTCCCAAGGGCTTTAGGCGACGTCGGCCGAAGATTTCTTCTGGCGGCGCTAGTCTCCCCTCATTGCAGGGATGGGGATGCGTACGTCGAGCAATTTCCATAATCCAGTACATATGTACTGGATTATCCCAAATCGACATTCAAATTACAAGTACTGTAAACAGTACATATTAAGTTCGTCTAGGCGAACTTACTGTGGCGTGCTACGCACCTTCATTAGCAGCAATGCGCTCACTACGCCGCGTTTGTGGCACAGGGCAACACCTTCCTCGGGTAGACTGGTATAGCCAAACGAACTCTATTGTCTCCCGCTCAAAGTCGGGGAGATTTTTGGCGGGTTCCCACGCCATTTCGCGGTACCCCACCCACTACAGGTAGTATTCGAGGTCATGAACCCAGCACTTAGCATAAAGACGCTCGACGTCGTAAAAAGTTTCAGCTCTGCCACGTCGTGCTTGGGCCGTGCAAACAACCCGCTGCCGGCTGGAGCACTCGAATCACTAGTTCTGACCTCATCGGTGGTCGGCTGGCGGGTAGGTTTTTGTTGATAGTTCAATCAAGACTACTTCATTCTGAACAATGTTTAAATGTAGAGACACACTGAAATCATAACTAACACAGCTACCTTCGTACCACAGTCGCGCAACCTCACCAAGATCTCTACAAATGCAGGATATCTGCTCCACGAACGACACGGTGAGCTCGATGGGGTCGCTCTTGGCG
>JAIKVD010001435.1:354-10880 GCA_024679075.1 Phytophthora uliginosa | reverse complement strand
ACTACCAGCATCTCCTTCTTAACATCAACATCAACACGCCAAACCGCTGCTACAACATCAACTGGACCTATATCGACGACCGGGTTGCATCCGCGAACTGGAACGGGCTGCCAACAACAGGCTTGGCAGGGAAGGCCTACATCACCTTCTATGCCGACTACAATTGCGAGGGAAGCCATACGTCCGCGCTGCTTCCTCACAACGGAGGAGTCCCTGAGTTTGTGTACCCAGACGGAATCTCCTCATTGATGGTGCGGTCGGAGTCTAGGAAGCGACTTCATGGGTCTGCTGATGTGTGCAGCTGGACTGGCGCTAGCGTTATCGGCGGGTACGTGGTCGAAGAGTACAACGACAGTCGTTGACGATATTTTCTGCTCTGAGAAGCGAGTTACTCCAAAGACAACTTCTATCTAAAATGTTGTACAAGTCACCTTTCTTGATTTTATGATATGCGTGTTACAGAATCTTGCGCCATACATGTACATACATACATGCCCTTGGTGTTTCAACCTCATTGCTCATTCGTCAGTTCTGCTTTTGCATCCGACTTGACAGCTGCAGCACAAAATGCCTTCGCACTTGACCTTTCTTGCAGCCCTGTGCGGCTTTTTGTCGCTGCTTAGCGGCTGTGTCGCCGTCACGCAGATCAACGGCACGGTGGCGATCTACAGCGACAACAACTACAAGAATCGACTGCTCACGATCAACGTCCGGTACCCCAACCAGTGCTACAACTTGGACTGCAGCCTCCTCCAATACAATGTCGAGTCTGCCAAGTGGACCAACCTCCCGACTACGGGGCTGGATGGAAAGGCCTACATCGTCTTTTACGAAGACGCCGGCTGCGGCGGATACGAGGCGTCGGTCACGCTCCCCAATTCTGGCGGCATCAAGAACTTCGACGGCAAGAAAGTCGACGGCTTGATTTCAGCCTTCATGATCAAGTCGGAACCCTCGGACGTCGACAACGGATTCTCCAACGTGTGCAGCTGGACGGGTGCTGATGTCGTGGGTGGGTCCGTGTCGCAAGACGACTCGCTTTTGATGGTCGTTCCCAAGCCGACAAGGGTGTAGTCGCCAGTTGTGCCAGGCTAGTTGGCTACTTCATTTCAGCTTTTGGGTTTCGGTGTGTGGTGCTTTAGCGAGCGTGACTTTTTCTGCTTGATTTCATTTCTAGTAAAGCTAGCACCTTTTCAACAACCTGTTATTTGTCGGTCAGATTCCGAACCAGACTGTTAATTTCATCAACTCACAAATATTTCCTGAATTTAATGTTGTGGCAATAGTGGTTGGAGTCTTCCGACGGGTGTTGGTCATTCACCAATTTGCGCACGGGTTAGCAATGCAGTCCTTTTGGTATGTTTGCCTTTGCTTGAGCATTCTCGGTAGCACACTAGCTGCTACTGATGCAGACTTCAACGGGTACCTCAAGCTCTACTCCAGTGCCGAGTACAAAAACTCGCTCACCACTATCAAGTTCAACTATGCCAGTCGGTGCTACAGCTTGGATTGTGACGCCCTGGACAACAAAGCTGCATCCGCCAAGTGGGATAAGCTCCCGAACTTATCCACGGACACCCTCATCTTCTACAGTGAAGCCGACTGCACAGGCCACAGAGGTACAGCTTGCCTTTCCATCGCCGCGGGGGTTCGCAACTTCAACCAGTTGAAAGGCACCATCTCGTCCTTCATGGTCAGGACGAAGGCGACAACGAGTGATGCAATCTCCAAGCGAGGCGAGTCGAACGTTTGCAACTGGACCAGTGTGGGCACAGGTGGAATCGTCGAAGAAGACCCAACTCTAGCTCTCTTCTTTTGACGAGGAGAGAGGCTTTTTTACTCGGTAGAGGTCTTGAGTGTTTGAGCTACAACTTTGCGCACTCTTAGTCAAATTCACACGAAAATCCCTGAAATAAAACAGAGCTTGGTAATTGCACGTGTATTTTTTCAGCTCATATAGTCGAAGTTAATCATCACTCGTCATCTTGTAGTCGCAGATTTTGTGGGCGCCGTTTTCCACACCGGTGGCGTGCTCCAGAAACATGAAAGACGAAGCCGCGTCGTTTATTCCAACCGCACCAAAGTTTGGCGCATTCTCGTAGGATGTTGGCCACCTTTGGCTGACTCCTGTGCAGTCGATGCCTCGGTAAAACATGAGCAGCGAAGTTGTGCCACCAGTGAAGGAGGCTTGAAGCGGCAATCCTTTCCAGGAAGCCGACGAGATTTCGACATCAATGTCGCCGCAGGCCAAATTGAAGCACGAATTAGCCGTATTGAAGGTGAGTGTGAGCAGCAGCGACCGGAAGTTCGTGTCCTTGTACAGCTTCAGCTCCCCCGTCCAAGTAGAACCGTTCACCGCGGATTCGTCTGCCGTAGTCGCATCAATGGTGTAGGCTGTTTCGTGGGCGGAGGCAATCTGGTACATGTACGCCGCCACAAAGAGGCTTAGAGTAGCGTGAAAAACCATGATCCTCGGGTTGCGCAAGTAGCAAACTAACCGAGCAGCCAAGTGTATCTCTGACCGCTCGACAACGAGACGTCAACCAACCAACCGAGACCCACTAGCAAGAAAGAATCGTGTGATGAACAGATAACGTGGAATGTATTACAAACAATCTTCGAAGTCCTAACGCTCCGTAGTTTACCGGACCCTAGCACTACAATTAAACGCTTACGACGAACTCCCGTTGTTAGATGTCTGCGTATCAATTCTCGCAGTCGCGTTCAGGCTGGATGCGATGGTGGTCGACTCGTGGGAGCACACACTGGTTTTCCCGTTCTCGATTTCTTCCGAGGTCTCGAGCACCATGAAAGACGAGATCACATCGTTGATGTCGTAATCCGCGAAGGACCCTACCTTGCCCCATGAAGTCGAGAACTGCTTGCTCTTGCCCGTACAGTCCGTGTCGACGTAAAACACGATGTGTGCCTTGGTCTCGCCGTCGTAACTTGCCGTGGTCGGCAGCCCTGACCAGTCAACGGACGAGACTACGTCATTGTAGTCACCGCACGCCAGGTTGAAACAGCGGTTGGACTTTGTAAACGCGAACAATGCCAGAATGTACCGATAGTTGGTGTCTCGGTAAAGCTGAATCTGCCCGGAGAAGTCACCAGCAACGACTGAAATGGAGGCTGCGACAGTCAAGGCAAGAAGGAGCGAAGCCATCAACACAGACATGGAGGTTTGTCGTGAAAAATTGAAGAATGAAAAAATACCGAGTCTTTGGTAATGCTCATCTTTATCCAGACGTGTTTTTTATCGAACTGCTGCTACCCTCTAGTAGGGGCAGCTCTTTGATTCTACCAGAAATGCTCCGACTGGTGCTGTGACTTCGAATTTGTTGTTATACGGTTCGAGCCGTACTACTGGATTAGGTTCTAGGTTGTGTTTCCATGGATGAGCGTAGAATTACCGACGTGTGATACCCCCGCGTCCGTGTATAGAACTCCTCTCTCGGTGTTACCCTCACAGAAAGTGACGGTCTTGTCTACGTCGATCATATTCCTGGCGAACACGATCAGCGACGTGATTTTGTTGTCGATTCCATCAGCTGCAAAGTCCGACGGGTACCCATCCCCGCTGGCTTTGTATCCTCGAGAGGTCCCTTTGCAGTCCTTGTCCATGAAGAACGTGATAATCGGCAGATTGCCATCAGACGATGTGGATGTCCATCCGAGCCATGTAGCGGACGAAGCCACGTTGGTCACGCCGTCGCACAGCAGGTTGTAGCAAGTTTGAGTCTCGACATCTCGAAGACTTTGAACGAGTCCGCTGAAGTGTGCATCTTGATAGAGTCCGATCCAGTTCGACGTCCCCGCCACGCGGGAGGAAATCAGTGAGATGCAGAAAGTGAAGAGCGTGAGTGACATCCCTCGTATCTTTCTTGGTAGGCTGCGTTCGCGGCCAAAAGTAAATTAGTTTGTGGTACATGTAGAAGTTTCTGTATCAGGAACTACGTCGCATCGAATTCTATGAATGATGCAATTTTTTCATTCATAATCCTGCGCAATCAGTGGTCCCGGAACTCCAAACGAAGTGGGAAAAAAGCAAAGCCCCTTGCTTCAACTGAAACGGTGAAAGCCTGCGAAAAAACGTAATATTTTGCTACATCAAGCGCGGCCGCGTGTGTTCATTCCCGCACGCATATGCTCTGAATTCCGTTCTCAATCTTCAGACAGGTTTATGATATAGGAAACCTTGTCGTTGATTCCAGTATTGGAAATGGTCAGCAACTCGCCCTTCTTGGTAGGAATCTTGTCATTAAGATAGCAGCCGTCAAGTTGGCACGTCAATTTTCAGCGTCCCAAGTAAGTGGCCTAAGCAGGCGTCTTAGAAGAATCTATCCAGCAAACGTTGTGCCGACGAAATGAGTAAGTTCTGACACGAGGATTACAAGTAGATGTCCACGAACTTTAGGTTAGAGCTGAGCGGCTGTGATCCCGTTCGCGAGCACGGCAATTGAGACTAGAATTTGAATCCTCCGACGGATGGTACTGCACCTCGCCATGAACACGAAACCTCCAACCAAAGCTACCTGGTTACGTCGTCACTCAAGGTTCTTCCGTCCCACTGGCGAGACCGATGAGGGCGCTCGCGTTCAGCTTACTGGTCTTCGTATTGTTCGTCGGAGCACCAGTTGCGGCAAACGAAAGGGAGATAACTCTTTATCGAAACACGAACTTCAAGGGCTCCTTCCTTGATATCCGTGGAGCTGAAGTCCACACCTGCTACAATTTGCTTTGCAAAGGCTTTGGGAACGTCGCTTTCCTCCGCGGACTGGAGCGGCTGGCCTGAGAAAGCTTCCGGGCATGCGGGGCCACCATTCCTGGTATTTTTCACGAAGAAAAACTGCAAGGGTAGCTATCAAGGCTACAGGACCTACGGCGAAGCCTTTCCGTCTGACTTCGCAGCAGTCGGCTTGAACGATAAAATCGTGTCGCTGATCGTTTACGACAAGAACTTCATCGACGTTGACAAGACCATAACGTTCTGCGAGGACACTGAGCTTACGACAGTCACTGTCATCAATGCTTCGAGTAGGTTTGACGCTTCCACGTAGTGGGTGGACGAGAGGAAGACACTAAATGGCTCTATTCAAATATCCTGTAAGTTTAAACTAATCAGGAAATTGGTAGTGCAATGCCTACGTTTAGTTTTATCCGGGGGTAGCGAGTGGTGCGGCGATAACGGGCAGATCTTACAGGAATTCAACCGTGGCGTTGGCACTTGTGGCGTTGATCATTTCAGGCACTCCACAAACGTATTCCACGCGATCATACCCTCCAGCACTTATCACATTGAACGATGAGATAGTGTCGCCTATTCCGTCCAGTTGAAAGTTTGCCGGGAAGTCGGGATTGGCGACTTTCCACCACTTGGCTTTAGGCGCCTTGCAATTTGCGGCGCTGTAGAACACTATGATAGTGTTGCCGTCATTGTAATGGGATCCTGCCTCGGGAAGCCCACTCCACTTAGCGGACGTGGTACAATTGTCCAGGGTTCCGCACTTTGAACAGCTGTAACAGATATCGACCGAAACGTGGGTGACCCTCGTGAGTCTTTGCTCGAAGTTTACGTCCCTGAAGAGATCCACGTAGCCAGCTTGGGTACTCAATGTCAATATAACACCGAGAAGAAGCAGGACAATCGGAGAGCAGCTTGTCGTCATTGACGTTTTGCGCTTTGGGTTGATGTCGGCAAAAGGAAATGTGTAGGTCACAAGGATCGCCACCGTGGTGGAAGAGCTTCATCGGTCGATATAGTGAAATGTGTAGTAGAATACGGATGGTCGTATTCAGTACCGTCACCCAACTTTGGTGGAGCTGACCTTGCATTCTACTGAAGTACGAAGTAGTTCTTTATCATCCGCGGTATACAAGATATGAAAAGTGAAACGAGTCAGGAGCGGTGCAAACTGTTTGCAGCAATACTGTAACTAATAGTTTTCACATTATGGGTACTATTATATTTTAGTGGAGGATCGCGGGGCAAAGCATGTTCAGCAGTGACGCTACAACTCATCCTTTACTTGTCCTTCGTTTATAGTATACGACAGTACAATAGCATAGAGACTTCTACTTGAATACAGCACAGTGTGCATCATATTTATCGATTGAGAGACAGCTAGCAAAGCGTCATAGTTCAGTGATTGAATGTTATATTGTGAGGAAAATGTTTTTAATCGGTGTGCTTTTTGCACTCTGCAGGCACTTGTTAGACGGAAACTACTCAATTGCTGCGGTTCGAGTGTCAACTGTTACAAGCTCGGAACACGCAGACTCCACACTTGCAATCTCCCACGCATTGATCACCAGGAAAGAGAAAATGTTGAAGGGGAAAGAATCGGGGAAACCAAGATCTCCGTCGCTTTGCGAATTGACAGGCCACCACTTGTAGTCGGAAGTGCAATTTCTGTCGGTGTAAAAGGCAATCATGGCGGATCCCCCCTCGAATGCGATTCCTGTCTCTGGAAGTCCGCCCCACTTGGCAGACATCGAAGCGAAGTCCGAGTCGGTGCATACAAGATCGTAGCACACATCCGTCTGCACATTGTTGACCCTTGTGAGCTTGTGCTCGAAGTTTGTATCTTGGAAAAGCTCGACGTAGCTCGCTTGGGCGCACATTGCCAAGAAAGTGCCGCCAATAGCTGTGAAGGCAGCCTTTTGCTGGAGTATTCTTGAGGGTGTCGCCATGATGAGTTCGATGGTGGTGATGGTGGTGGATGGCGGTGAAAATTGAAAGTGATCGAACGGTTGGCGGTGTGCACTATCCTCGATCTGTGACAAATAGATGGGATCGAGTTATGGCGTTCTCCTCCTGTGACAAAGCCTGAGGTGGTGGTGAATCTCGCGAATCTTTATTACACGCAGCATAGTGAAGTTCCGGGAGAGTTTCTAATCTCCACTCCTGTTTGTTGACGATAACCGTTTAACTGAACTGTCCTACGGATGCAGGAGCTTGATGAATTTCTATCAGTGAATGTATTATACTGTAGTCATTATTATTAGCTACCCAGAAACGTTAGAGTGGACAGAGCTACGCCCGATCAAAACGATCAAAAACCAGGACAATAGTTTCTAGCTAAACATAAATAGAGGGCCTCCTACAGGGGTTAACCCTGGATCAAAAAGATCAAAATGCGGGGGGGGGGGGGCAGTCCACTTTGTATTTCTACGTAGCACAACTTTTTATGAACCTTACTCAGTGCGGACCCTCACTAGGCTAAGCCAAAGCAGTGATGGTGTTGTTGTCTAACGCACCACTTCCGCTTCCAAATGTGCTGTTGGCAGTCGTGCTGTTGGCAGTCGTGCTGTTGGCGGTCGCATTTCCTCCAACGTCAAGCTCTCCGGACTCGGAGGTGCAGATATCCCACCCCCCGCCCAATCTCGTCTTCTTCGTGTGCCACACCATGAAAGCTGAAATCTCGTCGTTGATCCCGTCGAGCCGGAAATCCGAGGGGAAGTAGAGATCGTCGTCGCTCTGCGTCTTGATCCGCCACCAAATATTGTGTTCCAGGCAGTCTCTGTCGATGTAAAACGAGATCATAGCGTCGTCGCCGTTGGCCATCTTCTCGCTCAGTCCGCCCCATTTGGCAGACGTGATGGTGTTGTCCAGCGCGTCGCATGCGAAGCTGTAGCACTGGTCGTACTCGATGTCTTCGATCCTCGAAAGCTTGTGCTTGTGATTCGCATCCTTGTAGAGCTCCACCCAACCTGCTTGGACTACGGCGATGAACAAGACGCTGGCGAGGATGCAGCTCTGTTGCTGTAGGGTTTTCATCAGAGCTGGGTTGGTGTCTAGGAGGAAGATTGAAATGTGAGAGCAGGTCTTTGGTTTGGCTGTGAATTAAGTGTCAAATTAAGTTCATGCGAATTGAACGTAGCACCGGCTTGCAAAGGATTCGGGGTTCCACATATTGTGCGACAATTGGCATCATACACAAACCGGAGATTGCGTTCGGTTGTATAAAGTTGAGGCCTTCAAACCCGTTCTGCTTGCAAAATTTACGGACGATACGACGCTACTTGGATGGAGGATCTTGTCGGGTGATAAGCATCGTATTTGAAATCTGTATTCGAAACAAGAGAAACTATTTACTTTATGTGCGCTATTCTCCCTCAGTCGCTAGTGACACAGCGCTGCACTTTTCACTCATTGCTGACGCTTATTTGTTGCCGGGTATCCTTGTACGAACGAAAAAATATAAAAATGATTTCGAACATCAGTGGTATGTAGCAGCTTGATATTTCGATCTTGTTAAAATTCTGGACCTAAGCGTGGCTCGAAACCAGAAATCCATTCGGTCTCTAGCTAGCACGACTTATTGGATGGAGGATCTTGTCGGGTGATAAGCATCGTATTTGAAATCTGTATTCGAAACAAGAGAAACTATTTACTTTATGTGCGCTATTCTCCCTCAGTCGCTAGTGACACAGCGCTGCACTTTTCACTCATTGCTGACGCTTGCGTTTGAGAGGACATGAGTACCTGACTCAGAAAACACATACTCCTCGTTGTCGATGTTCCCTTCCTTGACCACCATGAAAGAGGAAATGGCGTCGTTGATTCCGTCAGCCTTGAAATCCTTCGGGAAATGTAACTTGCCGTCGCTCTCCGTCTTGACAGGCCATGATTTGTGTTTTGAGGTGCATCCTCGGTCAGTATAAAACGTGATTTTAGTGGACGTGTCTCCAAAGGTTCTTTCAGGGAGATCGCCCCACTTGGCTGAGGTGACGACATCGTCCAAGCCGAAGCACCCGAGATTGTAGCAAATGTCTGCTTGAACGGGTTTGACCCTTGTGATCTTGTGCTCGAAGTCCGCGTCCCGATAGAAATCCACATAACCAGCCTGTACTATTCCCAGTAGCACAATAGCGACAATCACAGCGGTGGTGAGCTTTCGCTTCCGACGAGATGCTGCTTCCACGTAGACAGTCATGTCAATGGGGTGCCGATCGCAGAAAAGAAGAGTGGTTGATCTTCGGGGCCCTCGTCCCGAAGATCAACCACTCTGCTTGATCTCACGCGATATTCCAGGGAGCAAGGGGGGTCATCGATGCTCCCACCTAACATAGAAGGCTATCCGGGCTTGCATTACCCATTTCTTGTGGCTGAAGCTTATTCTCTTCTTCAAATGTCACGCTTTTAGTGTCTACCCACCAACCATGGGTGCCAGTAAATCAGCAGGGCAAGAAAGCTGTGTAGTAGCGATTGAACTCATAGAACATATCCATTGTGCAGTGTAGATCTACTGCATCCTTCTTATGCGGGCAAGACATCCGTCTTCTCACGGAAACTCGATTGCACCGTCCGTGCTAGAAATGTTTCCCTCGTTGGCCGTTGCATTTGTAGTGTCGCCGCTCTCAGGTAGGTAGCAAACGTTCATCACTCCTGCAGCACCTCCTGCATTGAGGACTTTGAAAGACGAAATGTCATCGTTCACCCCATCCAGTCGAAAATTCTCTGGGAAGTGCTTGTCTTTCTTACTCTGTGAATCGATGGGCCAATCCTTCGCCGTTCCGTCGCAATTCCTGCCCGTGTAGAATGTTATCGTAGCGGATCCGGGGAGGCCGTGCCACTTGGCGGACGTGATGGCATTGTCCACGTACTTGCACGTGAACCTGTAGCAAGCATCGACGACCACGCTTTCAACTCTCGCGAGCTTGTGCTTGAAGCCGGCGTCGCGATAGAGATCCACGTAGCCAGCAGCAGTTAGCACTGCCAGCACAGCAGTAACAATAGTCATGAAGGCAGTCTTGGACATCATTGGATGGCTCTTTGTTTTGGCACAAGAAACGTTCGAGAACGGTGGTGAACTTCGTTTCCCCCCCCCCGCTACGATGGCCGGTTCTTAGGTCATCCATGGTTCGTAGCGCGCAGATGAGTTTTAATTCAAGTATTCATCTGACAATTGTCGAAAGACCACATCTATTTGCCAAGCCGTCGGGCGATTCGTCTCGATTGACAATTACGCCTCTTTCGTGAGCGACATGAGACCCCGGTGTTCCTCGACATCACCGTGGATCTCTTCCACCAACGCACGCACAGCCTTCGTGACCTCTTCGGGCTTCTCGTGGTGGATGCAGTGGCCGGCATCCTTCACCACAAGGTGCACGCTCCGCTTGCTAACGGTGTGCGCCAGCTTGGTCTGCGCGTCGAGCCACTTGCGCTCCAGGTCGGCAAGCGTCTGCGGGGTGACGCCCGCCTGCATCTTCATGGTTTCAAACATGCCCGCCTTGCCGTGCGACAGCACCACGCACGGGAACTCGAACGGCGTTGGGCCCGTCGCAGCGGCGTCCCTGAAGCGCTGTTCCGTCTGCGGGAGGGCTTGGTTCTCGCGCAGAGCGCCTTCGCGGTGCGCCGGCGACGGCGAAAAGTACTCGACGTAGGGCAGCGCGACGGGAGAGTACTTGGCCACCATCTTGGCGTGCTGCACCACGTTGATGAGCCGAATGAGGCCGAGACGCGCGAGGCGCAGCACCATCTCGCCGTTGCTGTCCATCTCCGACAGCGACTTGTGCACGAC
>JAIKVD010001434.1:0-10883 GCA_024679075.1 Phytophthora uliginosa | reverse complement strand
GAGCTCGTCCCACGGGAACGCGTGCTCCATGTAATTGCGGTAGCCGTGGTAGAACATGTCGCGCGCCTGCTGCTGGAGGTGCCTTCGCTCCGACACGTGCATGTGCGCGCTGCAGAGCCCCCCGACGAGTGCAACCGACATGACGAGGAAGAGGAGACGCAGACGCATCGAATGCACTCGGCGGTGGTCGCTGCGGACGGAGATATGGAGCTGGGAACACGCACGGCGGATCGGGAGAGCTCTCCCGCTGTCAAGTACCGCGATGAGAAATAACGACATATCGGACTTAATGGAGACTATAGAGTGGAGCAGTGTAATGTGGACTGTATTGTCGTAGTTGAAGTGCTGGCTCTCTGTGTATGGACCACTTTAAGATGGACGTCAGGAGACGACATATACTGGGAACTTACATGGCTCACTCGAAGCTGGAGGTGATCGTGCGGAAGACTGGAAGACGGTGAGTTGAGAGAGCGGCATCTTGGTTGGTCGTGCTGGACGCGTTCGTCGCTCTTACGAGTGCTGGGGTGAGCAACGCGGGCTGGAGGCTGGGTGCAGCAGCCTTGGCAGGCTTGTTTGAGGTTGTTGACACGGTCGGTTCACTTGTCGTCGCGGTCTGCTTGGTGACTGGAGCAAGGATCTCTGGGGTGAGCAGCAGCTTGACCGTTGACTTGGCTCGTTGGCGAGAAGACTCACCGGCGCTGGGACTCGAAATGGTCGATGCACTCGAGATGCTGCACTTGCTTGGTAGTGCCATCGTAGTAGCAGACAGGAAGGCTGGCGTCAGCAACTTGAGCTTTGTTGTTGTGTCCGAGTGTATTAGGTTTGGCGTTGCTCTAGACGAAGACGCTCCGGTAGATGCTCTCAACGATGCTGAATCCCTCGAAGTGCTCTTCGACACGGTACCGGGAGTTGTAGAAGGCGTGAGAGTGGTGGGAGTAAGTAGCTTTGGTGTCGGCTTGGACGAGCAGCCTCCAGCAGTCGAAGAAGAGACGCTGGCACTTGTCCGTGACCGAATCGAAGCAGTTGAAGACTTGGTCGTCGACACGCTGGTCAGCTTGGTTACGGGAGAAAGGAAAGCTGGGGTGAGCAGAAGCTTAGACGCGAAGCAGTGCTGGCTGAAGACAACGCGGCAATCCCCTGTCATGGTGTTGTTAGTGTTGGGTGGCCTTTCCGTGAGATTTCGCACTGGGTTAAATTGTTGGAACTCGTTTGGGGTGATGTCGCTGTTTATCGTTTAAGCTGGATGTGGCTTGTCTCGGTGCTCGGTTTTGGTTCACTGCTAGTGGATCACTACTCGCGGATGCTGTACTACTGTACATGTAGTGGACTAACCAGCGAATCCACTTTGGCCTCGAACATACGCGCCTACGCAATAAATAAATACAACCACAACACCGTTGCAGGGCAGAGCGCGCGAGTACTTTATAGAATTGTACCCATGCTGCCCGACCTGGGGAATAAAAATTAAGCTGCCATTTACAAAATCAAGAAGTATCATATTGCCTTTACGAAAAAAAAACGGAACGGGTGGTTCAAGCTACGCACCGAATGTGAGGCAGCACTAACGCTGTTTTAACCTTGTTGCACGGATGCAGGTGGTAAAAGTATTCATTCCTATTGAGTTCATCCATCGTTGCTTGAGCCTTACACAATATTTGCTCAGCATCGCTGACCGCGCGCAACTTTTCTCAACTCAGAACATCTTCTTCTGAACAATGACCGTCGCACGGCCCCAGCTCATGTGAAACTTCTCCTCGTGCATTGCCTGCCATCGGGTCGACTGCAACGGCTTCGTCACCGTCACGAAGTAGCTTCCTACGGACAACTGGTCTGCATCCAATCCAGTAAGCTCACAGTTAAGCAATATCTCCGAGCACGTCCCAATCTTTATACCACGCACCTGCTTCCGTCGAAATGGCTTGAATAAGCTGTTATGAAGCGCCGCAACACAATATATGTAGATCGTGAGCCCCAATCTCTTCATCAGACTATCAAGTGCAACTCACGCTGTCACTAAAACACGTCGAGTTGCAAAACACCAGCGTAGCGTCCCGCCACGTATCAGGCCGCTTGACAGCGTCGGCCTTCGCAAAGCCCAGATCCAGATCAGCCTTGGTCGCTGGCAAAGCGTCCAGCATCTGGTACCGCCACCGATCCAGCACCTTCAGCGCCACGGCGTGCAGTCCATCCAGCACCTACCAGCACCACCTCGTCAGTCTCGTGCTCTGTCACCTACTTAACTCCAAATGTCCCTCCTCCTCCTCACCTCAATGCCGCAGCACTTGGAGAAGTCGTGCAGCAACGCCGCCGCCATCACCTGCCACCCACAGCTCAGTACTGTCCTCTCTCTCTCTTCAACGCCAACCTCCCAGCACGCACCACTTTGCCACAGCCCGAGCCAATGTCGTAGAAGTTTCCTCCTTTGTCCAGCAGCACGCCGAACTGCGCCCTCATCTGGCACGACGCGTCCACAGCCAGTCAGTCCCAACCCCCTCAATTGGAGCCCATTTGACGCCTCCGTACCAGCTGAAAAATGGCGTCCACCGTCTCGAACGGGATCTCTCCGTAGACCAGCGAGCGGTTGGCTAGCTCCTTCTTCTCCCGCTCCAGCCGCGACACTTTCTTCACCTCCGGCTCGGGGAACTCGGCGAACAGCTCGGCGTGGCGCTTGGCGGCGTCCTCCACTGGCGAAAATCACATCAACGAGGAGACAAGAGAGTGGGGAAGATGGTCACAGCAGTCGCATGTTGATAAGAGCGCGTGCGTACCCACGGTGAGGCCCTTGGAGGCCACGGCCTCCTCCGCCTCGCTAGTGCTCATTGACTTGATACCGAGTGACGCACCCTCTCGATTAGTGGCTAATAATGTGCAGATGGTGGTCAAATGACTAATGACACAAACTTAGGTCGTATTTAGTGCAATATTAGTATATATCCTGCAACATAACAACTTCAACGTGGTGAACCATCCCAGTTGCGCAGTGAACTGAGTGTTGCTACCGCTGCTTCCACTTCTCGTTGTTTTAGGTGCAAATCCTCGCTCTTTGCAGACTCGTTGCCCTCCAACCAGCGCAGAGTCTCCTCAGATATTTCCTCGATGGCCTTCGCCTCCTCGATTGCTTGTCTGAGCTCGGTGATACGTTCGGCTGCGGCGGTGCGAAGCGAGTACGCGCTGGTCTCGAGCGCGTTTCTGGCCTCTACTCGGAGCTTGCTGCGCTCGCTCAAGTACTTGAAGTGTTCTGCTTCCGTACGCATCCGCTCGATCTCGAATGGTGGCAGACAGCCAGCAACGATTCTGACGGTCTTCGCTATACCCATCGACTGCTCCGTAGCGGACACGTGTAAAATGTCGTTCGCGTCGACGTCGAACGTAATGTCGACTTTGCCTTGGCCGCAAGGCAGGGGCGGAATTCCATCAAGTTCAAACTCGTGCAAAATGGGATTGCTGCCGATTCTCCAGCCCTCACCTTCGAAAACTCGGATGTGAACGGTAGACTGGTTGTCCTGCGACGTCGAGAAAGTCTCCGTCTTTTTCGTTGGGACTGTAGTGCTGCGCGGGATCATGACTGTCGAGCTCGTTCCGTCGACCTCCACTCCAAGCGATAGTGGCGCCACATCCAGCAACAGATAATTATCCAGCTTTGGCGATGATTCACTGCATAAAGTGGCAGCCAGATGAGCAGCACCGAAGACGGCAGCTTCTTCGATCACTCTGGACAATGATTTCCCGTTGAAAAAATCCGCTAGAAGTTTCTTAACTTTTGGGATACGCGTTGATCCTCCCACGTACACGACGTCGTGAATATTGTCTTTGATCAGGTTGGCATCGCTTAGTACCTGCTGCAGTGACCACAGAATTCTGTCAAATAAATCGGCGCACAAGCTCTCGAACTGCGTGCGTGAGATTGTCGGGTGGAAGTCGATCCCGTCATAGAGCGCCTCAAGCTCGACCGTAGTCTCCGTCGATAAAGACAACGCTCGTTTGGCTCGCTCACAAGCCTTGCGCAGGCGAAGCATTGCCCGTGAGTTGGTGCGTAGATCTTTGCCATGCGCTTTCTTGAACTCAGCTACGCCTGTCAAAGTCGTCGCCGCCCAAGTTGACATCCCCCGCAGTGCCCAATACCTCGAAGTTGCATTCTTCGAACGCCACCACCGACATATCAAGTGTGCTACCTCCTAAGTCAACGACCAGCACCTTTCGTTCCGGGCCCTTCTTGTCAAGACCATGCGCCATAGACGCCGCCGTTGATCGGCTGATCATTCGCATCACAGTTAGTCCGGCGATGGCGCCGGCATCCTTGACTGCCTGTCGCTGAGAGTAGCTAAAGTAGGCTGGCACTGTCACAACAGCGCTCTTCGCTTCCTTGCCAGTGCAATTCTCCACAATCCCGCGCATTTCAGAGAGCAGAATACCCAAAATCTCCACGGGCTGGAAGACCCTGGTCTCTCCTCTGAACTGGACCACCACTTGGGGTTTATCGTCAGGAGCACAGACCACATCGAATGGGTAGTGCCTGATATTTTCTTGGACTTGCGGGTCCGAAAACTTGAGGCCGAGCAGGCGAGTGATGCCAAAAACTGTGTTTTTCGCGTTTCGAAGCAGTTGGGTTGCTGCCGCCTCCCCAACCAGAACCTCCGTGTCCGTGAATGCCACATACGACGGGGTCAAGAGGTTGCCGAATTTGTTAGGAAGGATTTCCACGCGGTCTTTCTGCCAGACAGCCACGCTGGAGTATGCCGTTCCTATATCGATGCCGATGCTGGGTCGATCTGCAGTTTTGTTGACCATTCCTGCACCCCGCTGCTTGGGAATTGCTGGGACAATTAAAGGCGTAAAAAGCGTAAGCGAAACAAGCTCAACAATCGAGTGAGCATGAACTGTAATGTTTCCTCATTCTATATCCAGCGTTGTCGTAGCCATGCGGACTAACGTCTTCGAGAACTGATCGGGTCAGGGCAACAAATGCACTGTTATATTGAAGTAGTTCGTTGTCTCCATGTAATACTTCGAAGTAGTCTCATTGTATACATCCAAACTATCGGGCCAAGAATTATTTTAAGTTTTCTTCCAGGAACCTACAGACTTCAATGCTCTGAAGTCTCATTTACTTGGCACCGACATCGTCGAGAGAAATCTTGATCGCGTCCAGCGACATTGATGCTGCGTCTACTTGGCGTTGGTTGGTTTCTTTCTCTGCAGATTGACTTGGTCTTGCCTTGCTTGAGAAGAAACTTCGCACTTTATCGAGGGCACTAGTACGCCTGCGCATGCTCTTGAGCTTGCCAGTTTCCTTGCGCATACGCTCGATCTCCGATGCGGGCAAAGGACCGCAGCCGAGAGTGATTCTTTTCTCCTTTCCAGTCGACTTGTCAACGACCAATGCGTTTGCAGTAAAGTTGGAGTCCGTATCAATTGTTACTTCAAACTCGGATTTGCCGCCGTCCATCTCGACATGTCCAAGAAGATGATTTTCACTGATGTTGTCGCTGTCACCCTCGACAAATTGAATACGTACGACAGACTTGTTCGAAGCCCATGAAATTGTATCCGTCTTTTTGATTGGGGTAGTGAGGTTGCGCGGGATCACGGCCATCTTGGTTCCATCAATTTCTACTTGAAGAGTCAACGGTACTACGTCCAACATCAAAACATCTTGCAGCTTCGGCGATGCATCATCACCAGTCAGAATGGCAGCTTGAATGGCAGCCCCGGTCGTGGCAGCCTCCTCCAGGATCGGTCCCTTGATCTTCTTTCCATTGAACAATTCTGACACCAACTGCTGGACCTTCGGGATGCGAGATGATCCTCCGACAAGCACGATCTGATCCACTTGACTTCTCGTTAACCAGGCATCTGCCAGCACCTTTGGTACAGACTCCAAGACCTTGTCAAATAAGTCAGCGCAGCATTTCTCGAACTGGGAGCGCGATATTGTCGAGAAGAAGTCAATGCCTTCGCATAAAGAGTCCAGCTCGATGTGCGCTTCCATTGAGGTTGACAAGATTCTCTTGGCTCGCTCGCAAGCGCCACGCAGGCGCACCATTGCTCGCAAATTGCTACGGATGTCCGTGCCATGAGTTTTCTTGAATTCAATGATGCAGTGCTCGACTAGGCGGGTGTCGAAATCGTCACCTCCGAGGTCTGAAACACCGACTGTAGCCTTCACCTCGAAGATCTTGTCTTCAATGGTCAGCAGCGACATATCCAACGTGCTGCCGCCCAGATCAAAAACGAGTGTAACTTGTTCACCGGAGCTCTCAAATCCGTGCGCGATCGATGCAGCTGATGGACGATTGATCAAGCGCACCACGTTAAGTCCAGCAATTGCACCGGCGTCTTTGATTGCTTGTCGCTGGGAATGATTGAAGCTGGCAGGCATCGTCACAACTGCGTCCGTCATCTTCTTCCCTGTGTGCGTCTCAGCCACTTCACGCAATTCCGACAGAAAAATGGCCAGAATTTCCACAGGCTGGAACGATTTCGTTTTGCCCTTGAACTTCACCACCAGTAGCGGCTTGTCGTCCGGTCCACGAGCCACTTCAAACGGCCAGGTTTTGACGCCTGCCTGTATTTCTGGGTCCGAAAACTTGCGGCCGATCAAGTGCGTGATGTCGAAAATTGTGTTTTGAGTATTCTGCAGTAGCTGCTGAGTGGCAGGTTCGCCAATCAGCACTTTGTCCTGCGTGAATGCCACTATCGTCGGTGTATATCGGTCACCCGACTTGCTTGGCACGATTTCAACGCGGTCATTTTGCCAGACGCCCACACGAGAATACTTGGACCCAAGGTCGATGCCCATGGATCTCTATCGCCGTGGCTCCACTGATCGAACAGATTCAGGGACGTAGTACGATAGAAAGTAAAATGCAAATGTATATACTGAGGATGGAAGAATATGCCGAGCTACCGATTAGCAGCCAATAAACTCTGCTGTCTGTGGACGGTGTACCGTGGTGTAGGCATCAAACACTGCAGGCCTAGATGTCTTCGTCGAATACGGTAAGATCCACGCGTACTTGGTTGCCCTTCACCATCTCTTCGTCGTCATCATCTGCAATGAGGTTCACGAGCTTATCGACGATAAAGTGCGAGCGCTGCTTCTGCAGCGCAACGTCATGGGGTTCGTCGTCCACAACGATCATGAGGATGTACTTGAGGAGAATGAGCCCGTGCTCGACACACACAAAGAGCCACAGTCGCTCATGCTCCGACAAATGTGCAGTCGTGCGTCGGGACGTAAAGAAGACAAGCGCCACGTTGGTCACCACGGCGATCGATCCCATGAGATCAATGATAGTGCCCCACGTGCCGATATCCTGCGCGCCGCGAGGGTCTGGTCGTCGAGTGGCATTAACCAGCTTGTGAGCATCAATGCGGATCTCGAAAAAGTTGTTGAAGAGAGCGAAAGCTGGAGCGAGGGGGAACGACACAACAAACAGCGTCACGTATCCGAACTGGATGATCATCTCGTTGTAGTCGTCGAACGTCCCCTTCTGGTCGTACACGTCCAGAGCCATTTGATGCTCGATCGATGAAGGCACACGAACGATCCCGTTCTCCTTGGTCTTCTTGAACTTGAGCTTCTTCATGATCCAAGGAAGACCAGCCTCGAAGAAATTGCCGGAGGTCAATCGCATGATGAAAATAATGCCCAAACTCATCATCAGCTCGTCCATGCAGCCATGGCCCTCCGGCTTACAGGATTCGTGGCCCTCTACCGAAGTCTTGATAAACGCCACGTAGAACAGACTTGCGTAGGAGTTGACAAACTGGAAAAGGAACGTCTTGCCGATCAAATGGTCCTCGTACTCGGTGTCAGTGCGGTGGTTCTCGAAGTGATTGAGTGTCTCGGCCACCGTGCTGTAGACACTGTTCATCACCATAATCTGGATGGCATTAACTGTCGATGCTGCAGCACCGCCGAGCTGCATGCCGTTCACGGTGAACATTTCTTTCCACTGGCCCGATGTAGCAGCGTAGCGGAAGACAAAAATGCCAGCCACGACGCCGATGACTAGTAGGATCAGCATCGAAATGAAAAACTACCGGACAACACGAACAACTGCCAGTCAGCATACTACATCGAGGGAGGAATAGCAAGTTTCTGAGCACTTTGCCTCTTACCAACGAGCCCATGACGCGTCGGAAACGTGTCTGTGGACTGAAGTAGCGAATCTCAGAGCCATCAATAGGCGAGATAGTTGGCATTCCCTCGAACTCTGGACGCTCCACTTCTTCTTCCTCAAAGTTGGTCATACCCCACTCAAGCGCCAACGTCGAGTTGTAGCGCTTCCAGTACTCGTAGTAGAAGCTGTGGAATCACACTGACGTTAGTTAGTGATCCTCTTCGTGCGGTATCACTACAATAAACTCACTTACATAGACCAAAGAGCCATGAAAAGGCCGAAGTAGGGCACCAGAAGTGAGTCGGCTGTACCTTCTACTAACACGTTGGCAAACAGCAAGCAGCCAATGATGGCCGGTGCGATAAGCCACGTCGTGTAGTGGCCTGCAGTTAACAAAACCGCAATGGTTAGAAGTACAAGTCATTTCCACAAGTGACACGACTTCCAACCCACCCAGCCACGCAAAGTATAGCCCGACTTTCTCGCCGAAGTAGTCCTTGATGCCACACAGCGGTTGGGCCCACGGGGCGAACTTGAAGCTGAACCACTCGTCTCTGAGCTTGTCGAGTTCCACGCGATCATGCAATGGGAAAGCGGCAACAAGGCATTTGTCTCTCAGCAGCTCGCTGACGTTCAAGCCGCAGCCGCCCTCACCCCGTGTCTTGACAATGTTTAGCAACAGCTTGATCCTGTACGGCAGAGCAGCAATTCCATGCGTCAGAGTGTACACAACCAAAGCCTCATCCTATCCAGATTGAACGTACCGATCGACGCCACGGAATGGAATCGGCTTGTCTCCGTACTTCCGGTACGCGGGGTACAGTCGTGGCTCCACGTCGAACTTGGCGAAGATGTTCTGGTACGGGTCGCGATGCGACACTTGGTACTCGTCCTTGATGATGATCTTCTTGATGCTGTGCGTCTCGTAGCCCGTCTCGGCAATCTTGCGGAGCTCGCCGGCGTCGAACTCGACCTTGTAGTCGATGCGGTCGGCCTCCTTGGACAGTCGCTCCAGCGTCGCGCGCAGCTTGCAGAACACCTGGCCGCGGTCCGCCGAGTAGAACATCTTGGTCTCGATGCCGCCGCGCGCCAGGTGCTGCAGGATGGTGCGCATACTGAACTTCTTCTGCTGGTCCGAGAGCTCCGAGGCCTCGTCGTGCACCTGGAAGACCAGCACGTAGTCGAACGAGTAGCCGTTCTCCTTCTCGAACTCCTCGTCCAGCTGGAGCCGCACGTCCTTGGCCTGGAGCGTGGCGTTGAGCGACGAGCCGCGACGGGAGACGCCCATTTTGATGGCCCGGAGCTTGCCCGCGACGCCCTCGGACATTGCTGGATGGATTCACTCACTTAACTTCCAGGGGCGGTAACTTTGGCTACAGGCGGCGGTGGAAGACACCGAGCACACGGTTCGAGAGCTAAGCGCCTCCGTGACAACTTGGCAAGTGCGTGGCAGAAACGGACAGCGGCGTCAGTGTCTGCGATGATGCACCGGTAGTTGCGCCTCTTTGAGCTTGAGTCGGGCCGTTTTCGGAAATGCTGCAACGGCCCGATGGGTTCCAAAGTGTACCCACTGTCTTGATGGCCAAGCGATTTGACTTGACCTTTGTATGCGCCAACGTGGCAGGAGACGACCGCAAGTCCGGCGTGGCCTGCGGACTGGACCGCGCGTCCGCATTGCTTAGTTTGGTGGACCACGGTGTCAAGTTGATGTGGATCCAACTTGCCTGACACTGGAGCGATGGCCGTCTCCGACTTCAACAATCGCTACCGAACCTCGTTTTTGGCTAAAAGCGCGGCGTTTTAGCACTCATTTTACAAGCGTCGTCCGAGGTCGCAGCAGCAAGATGCTGAGCCGGCAGCCGACGCACGTCGAGAAGCACGCGGACGTGGCGGCCGAGTACGAGGCGTATCTGCAGGAGAAGGAGCGCAAGAGCAAGAGCCGCAGCAGCAGCAGCAAGACAAACTCACAGCAGGCAGCGCCAGCGTTCGAGTCCATGGCCGCGAGACAGGAAGCGCGGCGACAGGACGTCCGCTCGCGCATCGGCCTGGACGCCCAGAGCTCCAGTTAGCAGGCAGAACGCTCGGAGGAGAGGGAGACGAAGCTGGTGAGGAGACGGCGGCCGAGTCTCCGTGGCTGCAGACTGACTGGCCTATCCCCAATATTCTCCAGTCGCTGTCTCCTGTGGCTGACGGAGCTACAGTAATTCATAGCTCGGCGGTGGTGACGTTGAGTATATCGCGTCCAGCGCTGACGGAGAGAGTTGTGTGTCCACATGTGACGAGCTGTCGCTGTGAGACCCGTAGCTATTATAACGTTGTGAGCAATTCAGATGTTTGCTCCAGCTGCTGTTGCCTTCGTTGCTGCCTTGGCGAGGTGTCTTCACGTGTCGTCGCTATCACAAGTAATGGGGTGTGGGCCTTACCGCTTTCATCGTCCGGTCGTAACGAGCTCCCTCTCTTATCCGTCATCCCCAGCCCATCACGCCCTCCAACTAACACATAATAATCCTCAGTTATGCCTCTTCACAGGTCGCTAACAACCTCCATCTCCCCCACCGTCAACTTCAGTTCCCTCCCATCTATCATCCTCTCCTCCTTCAAACGCCACCATCACAACACAGAGGACCAGCGCCAATAACGGACGCCGCATACAACCCGCCAGTCAGGCAGGCAGTCACTCTCCATCGGCCCATGGTGTGGGAAGGCTCGTCGCCGCTGCTGCCGACGGCGCACCGCCGCACGCGCAACGCCAGCACC
>JAIKVD010001433.1:0-10884 GCA_024679075.1 Phytophthora uliginosa | reverse complement strand
CCCCCCTCGTCGACACCAACAAGTCGCAGGCGCGTCTGTGTTGCGCTGGAGCCTCAGCGAGATGAAGCTGGGCGCTCTCAGTGCGCTGCATCTTTGTTGGCGCTGCACCCAGCGCGCGCCGGCCTCTACAAAGTACAATGAACTGTCACTACGATGACGAGAACTGCATGGATATTTAGTTAAAGGAAATACTAGTTAAAAGTTGTGAAGCTACGAGTTTTAAGTTCGTCTTCTTCCTTCGCTGAGGTCGCGAGCATGACGGCGGCGTCGAAGCGCTTGTTCGTGTTGGGGCTGAGAAAGAAACGTCAGGTCGTCGTCGCGGGTTGCAGGTGAGAATCAAGGCCTTCGTCGTGTTGCAGTCCCCACGCAAGGGTGAACTCAGCGCAAGACAAAGCCAAAGGGGCCAGTTGAGCAGGTCAACTTGAACTGACCCCGTCGTTACACAGTGTACTTACGTCGTCGTGAGTTCGTTCGTGTGCTCGGTCGTTGAGTTGGACTTCTTGAAGCGATTGTAGACGAACTGGATGAATTCGCTGCCAGGATCCACTTCAAGTATGATGGACGCCAGCAAGACTTGCTTAGTGTTTTGCCTTGTTCAGCGAACGATAGGTGTAACATCTCGTGAGGCTGCTAGATAGATGGCCTTTTATAATTGTTCCAAGGCATCCCTGTGGGCTCTACTGCGCAAAATACACTCGCATGACGAGCCCAGCACGGACTTAGACACGTCCAACTAACAATTCAAGGCTTCCCGCAGGAATCTGTGCCTCCCAGACCTCAGACGTTTATTCCCGCCCTTTTTCTGCATGTTCATTCCTGGGTCTGGGATTTATTCCGGCACAGACTGCTGCCAGCAGCTGCGGGAATCTGGAGACTACCGTGGAATTAATCCGTTGGGGCTGTCCACCCCCTCATTCTTCGGGTATTCCCAGTATAACACTTGAGAGGCTGTGCAGCAGCTCCCTACTTCGTAGGATGACCTGCTCGCCCAGAACAATACCGGTACCTGCAATACGATGTCAAGCAATAATAAATAGTTGTACCAGCAAGTCCATGTTGGGCACGTACTGGCATCGCAGACCCTCACAAATCCTGTATGAATGCATAATTGTGTAGTTTTGTAATATCGCAAAAAGATAACTAATACAACGTTCAAGTTACAACGGCTGAATATTTGATGAACGATGATATCTTATCCCAAAAAGGTGAATGTTGACCCAGTCGGACAAGAACGACATTCGTGTAACCTCACGGATCCATCAGGAACACTAACAGATTCTGTTCGGACTTGTCGGACCTGGAGGAGCCCTAACAGAATCTGTTAGTGGTCCTCTGTTAGTGCCCCTCCAGGTCCGACAAGTCCTCATATCTGTCCTCCGCCAGACATCGGTTAACCAGCCATCTATAGCTACATGTAGCCAATATGCCTTCTTCCTGTTAATATTCATTCAAATTTATTATTTATCCTCGAGCACTTCAGCTGTCTTATTTCTAATTAGGAGAGAGCTGTTCCTTGTACAGGTGCTAGAAGAATGGATGGTTTGGTAGACGAGGGTCTTGTCCTAGTTTGTTGAACATGAACTCGAGCTTTCGGTCTGAACTAGGAGTCTCGTTCAAGATGGAAACTGATCCATGTGAAAGTACGGTAATGTTTATTGGTGGCGCGATTATTTTTTTCTATCACAAATCCGAAACTAAATATTTATATCACCGATAGACTTGATTCTGCTGCTTTAAGGGGGAAGAGAACCTCTACTTATGTTATTCGCTAAATATAGAGGCCTGTACATGCTTATTCTTTACGCAATGCCTACTCGGAGTTGGGTCTGGTGGGCGTACTTCTTGGTAGCTTGATGACTAACTTCTGGGGGGCGTGGAACTTGAAGCTCAAATTCTTGGGGCCACCAAGTTGGGGGTGTTCATGTTTGGGCACATGAGAGGTCACCAAAGTCTCTCATGCTGTTGATCCTTCCTTGACTCTGCTGCTTTAAGGTCAATACTACAAATATCATATGTATCTCGGGATTTCCGAGATAATTCTGGATATGCTTGAGGTCATTTAAGATATTATTCTTGGCCTGTGCCTCTTGTGCCTTTCCCCAGATCGCGTTAGAAGCATCTTGAAATAGAAACTTATTCATTCGCGGCCGTGAAATCAGGGAGTAAGCTCTCAGCTATTCAAAACCTATTACTTCTACTACTGTAGACTTGGTTTTAAAACCGCTTTTTTAGTGTGAAAAAGCGATTCATCAGAAGAAAAATGGTAGCTTTTGCGAAATGGCAATTTATCTGTTAAGTACTCGAAGTATTCAATTTGTGAGTTATCTCGCTCACCACTCTAAGATGCATGGGTCTTATCCAAGTAAGCTGCTATGACGAAAACAAAACTTGTACTTTATATCTGAAAATATCCAGAGCTTCCCCGGCAACGCACGGCATTAGTCAACATTCATACCACATTCAGAATGTACAGTAGCAGCAACATATTTGCAGGCATACTGGGCGTGCTGGCATCCTGGTCGGGAGTCGCAGTGGTCGCCTCAACGATCGCTGTCGCCTCACGCAGGCCGAGGCGCAGCAACGTCTGGGTCAAGTCTAGCGGCAAGAATACGGCGAAGATCTGCCAGTGGTCGCAGGGCAACGCCAACGGCGAGCCTGGGTCACGGTCCGTCCCCGCCGCTGTGCCAGTACTCGGAGAGCGACGTGCACGTCAGCGAGGACATTTGTCAGGCGGCGCAGACTTCAACATCGTCGACTGCTTCCTCGTCAGACGCAACGCAGACGGCCTCGCCCGACTCAACCGCGTCGTCAACCGCTTCCTCCGCTTCGACTGCGGCCTCGACTTCCACTCGTCGCAGATGCCCACCCAACTTCGCTGATTCGTCGCTCGATTCGTCACCCTCGACCTCATCGCAGGCCGCTTCGAACTCGTCCGCCGATGATTTCGAGGCGTCTGGCCCCGGAACGGTGACGCCCGTGGAGACCGGCAGCCTCGAGCAGTAGGTTACCAGCAGTTCTGGCAGTCAAACCGAGCAGCAGCAGGACTCGACGGAGCAGCCGACCGTGCTTCCCTCAGCCTCGAGTCCGACTTCGAGCTCCGGTTCGGCCTACTCGTCTTCGGACGACGTCACCCAGACAGCCGTGCAGAAGTCGAGCGTCGCCTCTAGCAGCGAGACCGACGTCTCGTAGACTGACGTCACGCAGACCGATGTGGTGCCGGAGTGCGACTCCAGCACTAGCAAGGCATCGGAGCAGACTTCTCAGCCGTCTAGCGTTGCATCTAGTAGCGCTACGGTTGTTGGAAGGCTCGAGCTTCATGGGAGGCTCAGTGATGGGAGCTGCTGCAGGCGTACTGACCTTCGTGCCGGCTTTGCTTTTCTTGTCGGCAGGCTCCAATTTTACTCGTTGTTGTTCACCGAGTCAGTGAGTCTCTAGGATATGTCCGTTATAATAAATGCGTGCAAAAAATGTAGGTATTCCCAGCTACGTCGCGATCTAGTTTGTTGTCGTAGCTCACCAAAGTTTTCGTACGCCCCGTTTTCAACTGTAAATCTGTATTATGGTGTAGACTTCTGCGTCGTCCGTTTTAATTTGCCATAAATAAGCATACAACTATCAAGTCAAAGTGGTATGCCGTACCGCACTTAGCAGTGTAGTCTGCGCACTTCGTCGCGTACGCAAGAAACAAATGGCATGTTGCCCTTCAGAAAATGGCACTGAGGAAATGGCAACTTGCCACTTGCTATTTGCCAGAAAGCTTTGTGACACAGAAAAATAAATGGAGAACAGAGCGGACCGGCCCATCGAGCGAGCCCAGCCCAGCGCAGCCCTAGTTATTAGTCTTCGCCCAGCCCCAGTAATTGCGGATACATTGTACCCATACAAAGATCACGATAAACTTTAAATCAATACTGTAGTACTTAAGTACAACTTTTGGGCCTTACATACAACTCAAACGTGCAGCGCTGCGGAACTGCATTGAGCAAGATGGTCAAGCTGGGCGTCGCTGAAGCTACTTTGCGACTCGGAGGAGCCCAAACAAGTTTGGAATGAAGACTACCACACAATGACATCGATTTCTAGCTAGGTTAAGCACGACTTACTGCAATGGCTGAGCAAAATGCAATGATAAAGAGACCTAGCGATATCTAGTCGCAAGTTTACAGGTGCTGCGAGCGCAACAAGGCCAATCCGTCGGGCTTCGACAGCTCCGGCACGAACGGAATCAGAGCGTCGATTTCCGCCTTCACCTCCGGAGTGATCTTCTCCACAGCCGCCATCGCCTTCAAGTTCTGCTCGAGCTGCGCCGGCGTCTTGGCGCCGATCATGACGGTCGACACATTCTCGTTGCTGACACACCAGGCCAGAGCCAGCTCCGCCAGCGAGATCCCCAGCTTCTGAGCCAACGGCTTGAGCTTGTCCGCCTTCTCGACGCGCGCAGCGAAATCCGGATACACCGCCTTGTACATCGGGCTCTCCATCCGCGAACCCTCGGGCGTGCCCGTACTGTACTTGCCCGTGAGGGCTCCGTACGCCAGCGGCGACCAAGTCGTGAGGCCGAGCTTGTACTTCTTGTACAGGTCGACGTACTCGAACTCGACTTTGTTGCGGTCCAGGATGCTGTAGATGGTCTGCTCCACGATGGGGCGGACGAGGCCAAGACGGTCGGCGATCTCGCACGCCTCGGAGATCTGGGCCGCAGACCACATGCTGGTGCCCCAGTAGAAGGCCCAGCCCTGGTCGATGGGGAAGTTCATGGCTCGGACGGTCTCCTCGATGGGAGTGTAAGGTTCCGGACGGTGGCAGAAGAGCACGTCCACGTACTCCTGGTCGAGTCTCTTGAGCGCGGCCTTCGTGCCCTCAATGATGTGCTTGCGACTCAGGCCCTGGGCGTTCGGGCCAGCCTTGGCCATGAAATCCTGCGCCCCGAAGAAGATCTTGGTGGTGATCACCAGGTCCTCGCGGCTCCACGTGCCCTCGGCGACACCCTTGCGAATGGCGGCGCCCATGTTCCTCTCGGCGAGACCTCCGCCGTACGCTTCGGCGTTGTCGAAGAAGTTGACGCCGTGCTCGAAGGCGAGCTTCATCATGTCGTACCAGGCGTCGGCCGTGTACTTGTCGTTGACGTCCATCCAGCTGCCGAGCGAGAGCTTGGAGACCAGCAAACCAGAGTTCCCCAGGAAGCGGTAGGTCATGCGGCTGGACTTGGCGTCGGACGAAGCGGGGGCCATGGTGATTGTGGTTGGGTGTTGGTGGTTGATGTGGGTAGTTGTCGGCGAGTTCCGAAATGATTCCATGCCTGAGAGTGCCGGACTCGGCTGGACCAAAAGTACGGGGGGTACAGGCACCCCCTACGTCAAGGAGATTACGATGGCACCGGTCAAGTAATCCTGGCCCGGCTCATGCATACCACTCCAAGCAGCATTAGGGATTGATAGTAGTTTGAATTGAATATATGGTACTACTTTGGTACTACGTAATAACGTACTACTAGCGAACTAATATAGTAGCTATTAGTTTGGCGCGGGAAAGAACTACTACTACTACTATAGTAGCGACCTTGGTCTTCATATTGTCGGCCGTATAATGCAGCGCAACAGTGACCCAGTCACCATGTACTGCAGCCACTCCTGCACGATCTTGCCAGCTGCATAATTCAGCATAGATAGTGTTTGTTAGCTCCTCACACAAGCAGTCAGGATTGGCGCACTTCATGGCGTCGTTGACGGACAGGCGAAGTGGCGAAGAGATTGCTTGAGTTGCTGTTGGAAAATCGCAGAACGAGCGACTTTTGAGGCGAGACAAGCGGTGCTTCCTGCACGCAGAGCGTCCTGCAGGAGGAAGTGCTCGTTCGTGTGGCCAAAACCGCCTGCGAACGTCGCTCTGTGCATCAAGTACACGCTCAACGCAAGCCTACTTGATTCAAAACGGAGTTTAGCGCTGCAGGGTGCGTCTGCAGCACCATGGAACCAGGAAATGCGTCGCCAGTTTCGCGCTTGATTTTCATCTAGTAATCAGGTAGTAGTTGACTATTACTATCTGACCCGGAGCGAAAGTAACAATTTGACTCGGTTATTGCTGGTTCGCCACCGAGACGTCGTCTGCTATAGGTTTGATGCGCTCTGCCAGTATGTCGATAACCTGAGTCCGCGAGTATCGCGGCACTTGCCCGCGTTTGGTTGGGGGAAGAGCGCGTCTTCTCAACTGGCGGGATTGTTATGAGCAGCCTGCGCACGCGTATATACAACCATCGCGCTGAGATGCAGGTAGTGTTGAAGCACAACCGAAAGGAGGTCCAGCAGATGGAGGCTGGCAGCACCGGGCGGACTTGTCAGGATCACATTTGCGCGCTTTTCGGCGGTCGAAAGTTTCGGTGGTCGACTATTAATAGCTAACTACTATAGAACTACTAGTAGTAGTTCACTAGTAGTTTCACTTCACTAATATAAGGCTACTATAGTGTTTGGCCGAAAATCGTACTACTATCTAACCCTGAGCGAGCTTCCGGAAAGACTTTATGGCCACGCGATGTACTGGCACCGGTGAGCAGACTCGCCCTGTCATGACGAAGCGCTAGATCATCATTCTTATGCTAGCTGAGGCATGAGGATTTGTCGATACAACATAGTAGTGTAGTTGGTGTGAGACATTGTAAGCGGTTAATGAAGCAATCCCCCCCCCGGTAAAGTAATCAGAGGCAGAAGATGGAAGAGACACTGAGCTAGAACTCCCTGGTTTGCTGGGTAGGCGCTCGATCTCTCGTTTCATTTCAGGATTCACTGTTCACATCGACAGCATCCTAGTCAAACGCCATGGCTTTAACGAATAACCCAACGCATGCCGCACAAACTCTCGCTGGGTAGTTGGATGCAAGAAACTCGACAACTTCTTTGACAACGCCGAGATCTATGGTTGCGGCCGGAATATGCGCGCCGCTATGAGGAAGGGCATCGCTGAGGGCACATGGGGTCTCGAGGACCTCGTGATCACCACCAAAATCTTCTACGGCTCGAAGGGTTCCCCGGAGAGCCCATTTGGTAAGGGACCAGAGAATGGAGTGCCGCCGAATGAGCAAGGGCTCAGTCGCAAACACACCATCGAGGGGGGGGGGGCAGGACTTCTAACCTGAAGTGTCTCGATGGGCTTCCGAAAATCACCCCTGAGCTGAAGGCCAAGATCGACGCTGCGCTGCCGCTTGTTCCCCACGCACCGGAGAAGGACTGGGCTTCGCTAATGCGACAGCGACTCTTGCAGCACACCCGATCAAAGTGTACTGGTTGATTCATCACTCCGACAAACAGAAGTTACATATTTGCAATATTCGCAATAAGCAAAGTCGTATCTTAGGATATATGATCTACAGGTCACAATTCAAACAACCTAAAGTGATAATGCCATCCTCATACTACGTATTTTTAAATATATGAGGATACCCGTAGCCACTCGAGTGCATATAAGTACTCGAGTGGCTACGGGTATGCGGTGTGTTTTTTTACTTGCGGTACGCTTCTGTCGTTTAGCATTCTCCAGAATCTTCATGAATTTTTCGCAAAGGTGCCAGAGGGTGATGACTGGACAGCGTAGACCTTAGCTTTGTGTTTGTTTTTCTACTATCTGGCCGCACTCGAACCGCCCACTCACTCCAATGAAGTAGAGATCGAACCCGGCAGCGTGAAGTGTACATTCGCAGCGTCACGTCCACAATGCATCAGACTGAGTTCACCCTGCTGCGATCTTACATCACCACCTTTATGTTGTCCTTCTACGGTAAGCTTTGTTTGTGTATATTTCTTTTTTTTTACTATGCGGTTCACTGTAGGGGTATATCTTCTGCTCGTTTTTTGGTTATCAAACCGCAGGTTCTTTTTCACAAAGAGCACCATGGCAACGCTCGGTACAGTGGGCACACGGCCGCCATCAGGAAAGTGGATTGACTCAAATGCTATTTTCAAGGCGTCTGCGTCATTTTCAGAGTATTTTTGCTGTTCGTAGGAGTCGAGACTTGGATTCATCCGGTTCTGAGTTTGTATATGACGCCGTTGAGGATTATAATGGACAAGACCAAAACTTTTCAATTGAAGAAGCACGCGCTGCGACCACAGCGCAAACGCAAGTTGACACAAGACACGCCAAGTTGCCAAGATATCAGAGCCAAATACAAGTCCAAGAAAAGCGTCTCCAAGCTGCCGAGTAGTAGCAGGTGGAATATCATGCTACCAACGCCTGCAATTATCCCAGCTCGGAGGAGCGTCCGCATTATTCGAGCTGTGGTGCGATGGGTCCGATGACTGCTTCCCGCTGGAGCACTACGGCAACGGCATCATCTTCAGGCTCCGATCCGGCTCACACGACAAGATGGCTACACAAACTTCAAGCATCCGGAGCTAGTACTACTTAGCCACGACTTCACGTACTTAAGCGTTACTCCTCTGATAATCGCGTCAGAGCCAGTCCTTTGCCTGCGAAGAGGCACACGGGTAACGGACGGTCGCCGCCTAAGGTTAGCACACGTCACACAGCAACTTGCGTCCTGCAGAGCAGCAGCACTCGCAGCAAGTACAAGAAGCATGGCGCCGTCTCTCACTGCTGCAGCACTGGACTCCACCATCAGCAGTCAAGAATCCGCGCAAGCGCAGTCACCTCCGAGCTCGTGCGGGAGCTGCGCGTCCGACGAAGACCAGCAGGAAGAGCTCGAGCACTTGGGCGTAGCGGATACCGTGCTCAACGACGACAACTGGAGCTGGCTGCGAGACTTGCTGGACCCTGTGCGTGACGCTGCCGTGAGGAAGCAAGCGAAGGTGTTCTTCGCTCGGCTGTTCAAGTCGCAAGACGCTGCTGGGATGGAGGCGACGCTGTCCGAGATGGAGACCTGGCGTGGAGAACTCGGGGACGAGAGTGAGACACCCCGTGAGCGTGAACTGGCACGTGCGTTGTTCCTGTTGGGATACGACAAGAACATGTCATTAGCTAGATAGAGAACACAAACCGATAGAACCTGCGCCTGGCAGCTCGAACTTTTGGATTCATAACCACAAAATAGAGACACCACAAGACACACGGCGTAAGTTGCAATGACATGTTCGCGGGTTTAGCTGGGAAACGAGGACAAATACACTGCTCGACGATCTGCAGCCGTATAGTTCAGTTGAGTGCGCTTAAGAGCCGAAAGCTTCGTCGGCCTCGTCTATTTTCTTGAACTCGTAGTGGCTGCGGCCGTCGAACTATCACCAGCAACAAGTAAAAGCAGCAGATGTTAGCACAGACAAGAGAAACGAGATGTCGGCACACAGCGCGCACCCGAAGCACGTATTCGTGGTACGTCCAAAGCGACTTGCGGTGCGACACCGTGAAGAGCGTGATGTTCTGCTCGCGGCAGTAGCTGTACATGGCGCCCTCAACATCGACGCTGACAGCGGAGGTGCACTCGTCCAGGATGGCGAACTGCGGCTTGTGGTAGAACAGCCGCGCCATCGCCACACGCTGCTTCTCACCGCCAGACAACACATCGGCCCAGTCGTGAATGACGTCCCATCCGCCTTCACGGTCGACGAGGTAGCCGAGTTGAACCTTCTCGAGGAAGTGCAGCAAGTCTTCATCCGTCCGTCCGGACGCCTGCATTTCCTTGAGAGAGTGCGGGTAGATAATCTGGTCGCGGAGCGTGCCCAACGTCAGATACGGGCGCTGTGGGATGTAGAACAGTCCGTTGCGCTCCGGCTTGGTCAGCTTGCCGCCGAACATCGGCCACAGCTCGCCCAGAATTCGGAACAGCGAGCTCTTGCCGCATCCGTTGGGCCCGGCCACGACGACGTTCATGCCCGACTTGACCTTGATGTTGAGCGCCGGCACCAGCACGTCGCCATTCGGAGTCACGAGCGGGACGTCCTCGAAGTGAATCACGTGGTCTCGGTAGCGGAGCTCGCCCTTGTTCGGGTACAAGCCGAGGGACTCGGCCGACGTGGACTGCGCCTTGGGCTCGTCCGACAGGTCGTCGTCGTCCGCCTTAAGCATCGTGCGCTGGTACTTGCCCTGGTCCAGGTCGGTCAGCACGTCGATCATCTCGGTGACGCGGGCGGTGAACCCCGCGAGACGCGTGAGCTCGCGCCCAGACAGCACGAGGCGGCCCATGGCCTCCGACATCTTGAGCAGCATCTTCCCCGAGCGGAAGTAGTCCTCCATGCGCTCGGCGTAGGTCGAGTGCTCGAGCCTCTTGTTGCCCGCGTCCAGGAAGGGCTTGGACAGCACGGCGTAGCCCACCACCGTGGCCAGGTACTTGGCCACGATGTTGTCGACGATGCTCATGGAGAAGCGGAACTGCTGCGAGCTGCGCACGAGGTCGATGAGGCGGCTGAACGACTGGTCCAGGATGCGCTTCTCGCGCACGTTGCCGTTGTAGAAGGCGATCTCCTCGCTGTGCGTGATGAGCCGCGAGTTCATGAAGCGGAAGTTGCCCTCCATCTGCTGCTCGGCGATGGTGAAGCGGCTCGTGGGCTGCCGCAGCCACGTGAGGAACAGGCCCGAGGCCACCAGGTAGCTGAGCATGAGCACGGGGCCCTCCGCGCCGATGGAGCTGGACAGCTTGACGGCGTAGATGGCGATGTCCAGCAGCGGCTTGGACATGTTGGAGTACAGGTCGGCCACCGAGTTGGAGAAGCGCTCGACGTCCACCGTGAGCAGCTGGTCGGCGTTCGACACGCGGTTGTCCAGGTTTGACACCTTGTAGTAGACGAACCCCTTGACGTACTGCGCGTAGAGGTGCCTCGTGAGCCGCGTGCGGAAGCGCAGGCTCAGCTCCGTGTGGCCGTACTTGAGCAGCGCGTTCACGCACGACATGGGCAGCATGATGGCCACGAAGCGCCGCAGGTGGCGCGCGAACTCGGCGTGCGA
>JAIKVD010001432.1:0-10887 GCA_024679075.1 Phytophthora uliginosa | reverse complement strand
TACGCATCGCGAAACTTGTCAAGGCGACGGTCCAAAGCGTAGTAACGCATGGTTCTCTCAGCTGAAGAGATGAGACTACGTCTTGCCCCCTGCAGCTCCGATGTCGCCTCATTTGCTTCAGCAACCAGTGAATAGAACGCATGTTGGCCCTCTTCCCCGAGTTTGTCGTTGACATTCTCGCTAGTTTGCTCGAGACGATCCCACAATAAAGTATACAACTGGACCACCGAGGCTTGTCGCTCCTCACCGCGCAGTCGATCCAGCAGCTCCCGTGCCGCTGCAATTACTTCCGGAACAGACTTTGGATCGGATGTGGCGTTGCCACTGGTTTCTTGGCGTTTGGCCAAGTGCGCCAACCGGCCAACTACCGTGGATATTTTCATTCGTGACGTTGACTTGATCGCACACATCTGCTTGACCAACTCCCACTGATCGTCACTGCACACCGTGGGTGTTGAGGGCAGTTTCCCTTTGGTAGCGTGAAATCTTACAAGATAGTTATCGAGTCCTCCCCATGGCAAGCAGCGTTGAGATTCCTTTCCAGACTTCACACGCTCGACATTCTCCACAACCCGCATCGCCTCCACGATTCACATACCAAGAGAGTAGATATCTGACTCAAATGTCGGGCTTTTGACAACCGCGTTTGGCATTCCATCAGGTAGACACTCGGGTGCCACCCAATGCCACGCACCGGAGACTTGAGGTTTCGAGTCATTTCCTGCGATCGAGCTCAAGCCGAAGTCTGTCACCTTCGCCTTCATATCGCTCCCAACCACGATGTTGTTTCCCTAGAGGTCGCCATGCACAACCTTGCGCGCGTGAAGGTATTGCACGCCCAACGCAGCCTCGTGCAGTTTCGCCCATAGTTCACCAGGGTGTGTTTCCAAGTATTTAACCAGGGTCCCGTTGGTGGCGTATTCGCAGGCGAAGAAGGGTGTGCCAACGTGGAAGGGGCCGAAGAGCCGTACAACATGAGGATGGTTAAAACCGAACCAAATATCCACTTCATGCCGAAACATTGCTATTGCTTCGCCTCGCTTGGTCGAATCCATCAAGGATCGAGTACTAGAAATGTCAATCAATGCGGATAAACTCGATTGGGACGACTGAGCCACAGGCGCAAAAAGGTCTGCGTCGCCCTCCGACCCAAGAAGTTTCGCCACCACGTCGGAGCCCAACCACTTGGCTCGGTACACACATCCAAACCCACCGCTGCCCAGACAGCGCCACCCATCTATGAACAACTCGAACCTTGGGATGAACCATTCAAGTATCAGCTTGGACAGATCTTCGCTCTCGATTGTTCTGGCAATAGCCTCGTACGCCTTCTTCACCACTTCAAACTGTGCGGGGGTGTACTGCGACTGCGGATCGTCCATCTCTGCTTTTAGTGTTTTAAGAAACACCGCCCGCTCTTCTGCAGTCTTTAAGCGCTCCAGAAGGAACGAGGTATCCTCCCTGACACAAACAATTCGATCTGTTCACTGCGTTGTTGCTGCCATCGGTCCTGTCTTACGTCCGTAGAATCGGCTGAATCATTCTCTGGATTTTTAATCCAGAGTACTTACGAGAACGCAACTCGACGTACAAAAAACTCTATTCCTCAATACTTATATCCTAAGAAAAAACGGTGTAATAAGGATACTTGCGAAAATATCTCCGCAAGATTATGCACCTGTTATCTCAGAACCGTTCCTGTTATTTTTTTTCGAAAAGGGCGTATATCCCTTCAAAATAGCATCGTCTAGGCTAGAATTGTAAATTCTTGGTACATCCTTGATACAAATGCTTACGCAAGAACCTGTAAGATAATATAACCGGATCACAACGAAAACAATCTAGTGAATGTTGACCTTGTCCGCTAGGAGCAACATCAAAACCCAATCACCCACTGAATGTTGCGCGAAGAGTCGTGGGTTAAACAAAACGTCGCTGGTAAAATTAAAAAAAAAACACTGGGTGTTACGTACCTCTTGGGTTATAGAAGTATTGTAAGCACTCTATTACATGAACAAGGCCGTGCGCAAGCGCCCGGGTGAGCTCTGAAATTTAAAATGAGTTTCGTTTATCTTAGATGCACATGCTGGTGACGCTCGTCGTGTTTCTCGAAGAGCAGTCTTGTCGGACTGAAATAGCTAAAATGTTTGACTGTGAGATTTTTTAGTGAGATAAAGCTGCTCTACATGTAGACTGCACCTAGAAGAACAGAAGGGTTTACTGCAGCATCCTGAGGATCGCGGTTCACCTTGCGGTTTGCGCTTGGAGCCGAGCACCCAGGTCTGCAGCTGCTTCGTGTACGTATTGGCGTCCTTGGTGTGAGGGACATATCTCCCAATCCCAACTACAGCAACTTCCAGCACGCTGCTTCACCTTCGTCGCAGCTCGCAGTAGTTTCACGAGCGTTGGTTTCACTTTCTTTATCCGCACTAGCTGCAGGAGCTAGTGCCGACCTTCCTAACCTCAATTCAATTCAGTCTTCTTTTCTCCTACTACTACTCAAGGCTCTTCGTTTTCCAAGTAAAACCCATAACACTTGGGCAGGTCGAGGTACGACAGGGGGAGTTCTTGAGCTCGTCCACGACCTGCGCCAGGTGCGAGTGCGTGCGTGGATGAAAGTAGATGCGTGGCGGTACCACGCGCTTTGCTTGCGTTTGCCGTCCGCCCCGACGTCAGCGCTGTCCTCCTGGAACGTCAGTGACCAGCACAGCAGTACCAGCGTCTTGCCGCTGCCCGTCAGCGACTTGAGCAGCGCGTGCTGCTCCATCTTGAGCGCCGTCGGCGCCTTGTTCATGAGTCACGCCTTGTGCAGCGTCTCGTAGTGCGTCGGCTGGGTGAGTTGCTACCCGTGCCGGCCTAGAGCACGAAGATGGTGGTCACGGAGCTGGTCACGACTGACATGAAGAGGTTGTTGATTCGTGACGCGCGTGACGACTGTGCATCGCCGACATCATGAAAGCGCCCATGAGCGAGCCGGCGTCGCGCGAAAAGGGTGACATATTACTCAAGTGCACCGCCAGACGCGTCCAGGCGCTGGAGCCGCTGCCGGCCATGATGCGGCTCTCGATCGTGGCTCACTCGCCTACTCTCCGCAGCTGGTCACTGCATGGGGCAAAAGCCGCTCTCCGAGCGCATAGGTTTACCACGCATCAGTACACGTCACTCATGCAACATGAACACGTGGGTCGAAACGTGGATAATTAGTCTGCACTCACTAAAACCTCACTAGTTTACGTGAAACACCCAATTTTTTCATGAAAATCCCACTTATTTTTGTGAGCGTCATACGTGAAAAACACTTGATTGTCGCTGGAACGCGTACAAGCAACATCTACTGGGTTAATCTCTTTGCTAGGAGACATCACCGATTAGAGTTTTTTTGAACAGTAGATGTATGAATACTGTCAAACTTTACAGGTTGAAGTTGCGTTGTTGCGTCAGTCGCACCACTTTGAGCGGGTTTTTCTATGTTTGCTGAAGGTTATGCGATTCCGGAGGGCATTCTTGAGCCAACGCTTTTGACCGCTTTCTCGAATTGTTGCTTGCTATGTGTTCTTGGTAGAGAATCGCATCCCGGTAGAACTCTGAAATAAATTTCAGAGAACAAGTTTTGCCACGTGCAGAGCGAAGCAGGCGAAGCAGATGTGAAGGAATCTTACGTCAATCTACTGCTATGAGAGTCACATTCTACGTGTTTTTCAGCACGTCAATAAGTAAAATCCAGAGCTTCCCCGTGTGAAGCACGGCATTAGCCCAGTATTGTTAATAGCGATTCGATGCAGGAATAAATCGCGTTCATGCTCGTTGTGGTAGCGCGCGTTGACGAAAGGCGCATGATTGAGGCCTGTTCGGGCGACATCGTGATGATGCGATAAAAGTCGGTGAGAAGCGTGTGGAATCGTTCTAACAGCACTGGGCTGTTGTTGTTAGCCGAGCGTTCCAACCCCTCGCGCATCTCTTTTGAGGTCGTTGAATGCGCGGTGATACTGATCATCGCCGCAGGTATCCATGTGAGTTTGCACTTCCAGCCATAACTCTTTCAATTTGCTGTTCTCGCTGAGATTCGGAGGCTCGTGTTCGGGCTGCGAAGAGTTGGAACTTTCGGCAATAGCCAACCGCTCCAGCTCATCGACGACAGGAGTCAAGTTTACACGATGGGCGGCGTCTTTAGAGCACATTCGCCACACTAACTTGCGTGCGTCTCCAGATGGACAGTCAGGTTCGCTGAAGCTGTTCGCAGCGGTCTCTGGACTCCAGCGCGTTTTATATTTTTCCACAACTTGTTCACTTTCGCAGCTCCACGGCTTCTCCCTCGTTGTGGCTTCCAAAATGCACATGCCCAGAGAATAAACGTCCGACGCAATCGACGGTTGTTGACCTTCCAGAATCTCACATGCAAGCCAACGCTTCGAACCAACGACACCAGACGAACCACGATCGGATCTCTTCACTAATCCACTCAATCCGAAATTGGACAGCTTGGCCAAGCCATCACTGCCAAGCAAAATGTTGCTGCACGGAAGATCGCCGTGAATTATCCCCCGCTCGTGCAGATACGTGAGACCCAGTGCAGCCTCATGCAGGAACTTCCACACCGTTGGCCACTTCACTGAAGCCAATTCCACATGTTCGATCAGCGATCCATCGCTAATGTATTCGCATACAAAAAACTGCAGATTCGGAGGAGCATAACATGCGCCAAACATTTTCATCACGTTAGGATGGCGTAGCTGTTGCCATAGACGAACTTCCTTCTCAAATGTTGTGGTGGATGCGTCTGCAACAAACAGTTTGACGACAGCGTCGGCATCCAACCACTTGGCGCGGTATTCGCCTCCAATGTTGCCGTTTTGACAGAAGCGAACAAACTCCACTTCAGACGCAGATATCGAAGACCTTGAGGACTGATTAGAAGATAGACCACCAGCAACATTTTGTTGAGGGCGAGGCGGAAGAAACGGAGTGAGCATACGCCGGATTTCTTGATAGCCATGCCCCACAGCAAGGCGGATTGCGGTTTCTCCGCGTTGGTTTCTGGCGTTGACGTCAACACCAGGGAATTCAATCAGGCACCGGACAATCTCAACATGTCCGTTTTTGGCGGCTTTCATCAATGCAGTGTTTCCCCTGTCGTTCTTGTAGTTTACGTCCGCGCCGTAGTTATCAACAAGACATCGCACAATTTTACTGTCCGCTTTCGGCCGCCCTTATCAGTGCAGTGTCTCCGGACCCATTCGCGGCATTTACGCTATTGATAAGACCGCGTTGTTCAACAAAATACTGGCATAGATCAAGGTGCCCGGCAGATGCGGCCATCATCAACACGGCGTCTCCAAGTTCATTCTTGGCATCAACAACTGCTCCGTAGTCTTCGACTAGACACTGCACAACGTCAGTGGCTCCACTTAGCGTGGCCAACATTAGTGCTGTATACTCTAGAATGGCCACTTAGAGCAGCCGCCATAAGAGCTGTGCATCCTAATTTGCTTATGGCATTCACATCGGTACCAGGTTGTTCAGCGAGATACTGGCAGGCTTTCATGGACCCTTTTTCAGCAGCTATCATCAGTGCTGTATTTCCGCTGTCGTCCGTGGTAGTCAAGCTGGCGCCGTGTTCAATGAGATATTTGACCATTTCGATTCGGTCATATCCTGCAGCGGCCATCAGAGCTGTGCGGCCACCATCATCTTGGATGTTCACGTCTGCGCCGTTTTCTATCAGTGCTCGAACGATTTCGATTCGGCCATTCTTAGCTGCCCACATCAGGTCTATATCTCCATCGCCAAGCTTATCGAGACGACGCTCAAAAGCGTAGCACCGCAGAGCTAGCTCAGCCAGTACGAGACTTGTTTTCGATTCTTGCAATTTTGACGTCACTGAGGCAACTTCACCAACAATTGAACCTAACACTGTACGGAAATCGTCGTTGGCTTTGATGTTGATCTGTCCGTGTATCTGCTCGACTCGATTCCACAAAGATACGTAGAGCAATAGTACTGATGCCAACTCATCTCTTTTCATTTCCTGCTGCAGTCGAGCTAGAAGTCGTTGCGCTGTTGCAGCTACTTGTGGAGCCGACCGAAGCTCTAACAATTCCGTCGGAGAAATGTCAGTAAGATCACTGGGTTGCCTACTCGCCAGCCTAGTAAGCTTGTCCACCACCTCCGCGATCGTAAGTCGCTTTGTCGGCTCCAGCGCACACATCTGCGTGATCAATTCCCATTGAATGTCGTCGCAGGTTGAAGGGCGTGACGGCAATTTGCCACGAGTGGCGTAATATATCACTCTAGGTCGGTCGATCCCATTCCAAGGAAGGCGCTCATGCGGGTTCCAGCCACGGCAAGGCCGGTCAAAATGCGGTCACTCGTCCTCGCCCCGTGGACATTGCGCGCTGGGACAGCACGCGGTTGCCCCTGCGCAGTCACAGTATCGATAGGGTCATGATCGACATGCCGTTTGGCGTTCGCTGCGGCAACCAGTGCCAGAATAACAAGGTTCACCCCGTTACTCGCTTTGGTGCACCCAAAGTATTTTAAACATGCTTACCGTGACTTGCTTGTTGATGCTTTAGAAGTACCCCAAGGTGTTCAAGGAGCTTCTTCGCGTGCTGCGACCTGATGGACACTTCCTCGACGACGCGTAGTGCCTCCACAATGCACATACCCAAAGAATAAACATCCGACGCAAACGTTGGGCGTTGGGTGTCATCACGTAAGCATTCTGGTGCCACCCAATGCCACGCACCACTGAATAGAAGGATTTCTTGACTCGCTACAAAACTATTACCTAAGTCCGTCACCTTCGCTTTCAGGTCCCCCCCCCCCCAACCACAATGTTATTGCCTTTAAGATCGCCATGAACGACTCCGCGTGCGTGGAGGTACTGAACTCCTAACGCAGCCTCGAGTAACTTTGGCCAAATTTAATCAGGATACTCTCTCAAATAGCTCACCATCGTTCCATTTGGCGCGTATTCACATACGTAAAAGGGTCTGCCGGCATGGCAAGCCCCGACCAGCCGGACGACATGTGGATAATTAAAGCCAAACCACAAATCGACTTCGCGACGGAACATGGCCAGCACTTCCGCTTCCTCAGTGGCATTCCTTAGAACTTGAGTAGCTGATAAAGCTTCTGACACAGAACAAGTAAGGGATGATGACAACATGGAGTCATGGGAATCTCCAAACGTCACACGTTTTACCACCACATCCGAGTCTAGCCACTTGGCTCGGTGCACGCTTCCAAAACTACCTTCTCCCAAAGAATTCCGCTCATCAACCAGTACCTCGTACCAGGGGATGAACCAGTGCGGTGTGAGATTCGGCAATGCCTCTCGCTCATCCGTGCTGGAAATATCCCCGAAAGCCTTCTTCAGCAGGCCAAGTTCATCGGGTGTGTACTTGAACGACTGGTCTATCTCGGCCTTTAGCGAGGCAAGTAAGTTTGACCGTTCTTCTTGAGTCTCCACCTCGCCAAGAAAACAAATTGTATTCGACACTCCTGATATCAGGATCTCGGCACGCGGCCAACCAACTCGCTCCCAACGCGCCTCTCTCTCTCTCGCGAGATCAGTCGTCTCGCCCAATGCGTTCCAGATTGCTCGAAGTTGCTGACGAAAAGCAACTATACTAGAAGCGGTGCCACCAGATGCTGGCAATTTTAGGACCAGAGCATCACGCTCTCTCGACACTGCGATCATCGTGCGGAAGCCACGGATAAGTGCGCCAAACTGATCGAACACTACCGCCAGATACGCCGAATCCCGCAACCGTTCCTGAACCTTCTTAATCTCATCGAATGCATCGTGGTAGCAAACGTTGTCACAATGTATCATTTTCTCCTGGACAGCCATCCACATGTTGTGCATGTCATTATCGTCAAATTCGTAAAAACTAAATGACAGGTCATGTTCTGGGTCTAGGCCCTCTTCCACAGCCAAGCGTTCTAGTTCACCCACAACTGAAGCGAGACTGGCACGTTTGTCTGGATCCTGGCAACACATGCGCCACACCAAAGTTTTTGCATCTCCAAGAGGACATCTAGGCTCCAGATTTTCGTCGACTGTTGACTCCGGGGTCCATTGCAACTTACGATCCCTCACAGCATTATCAGAGGCGCAATCTTCCCATGGTATCTCCCTTGTCACGGCTTCCAAAGCACACATTCCCAGCGAATACACATCTGACTGAAGTGACAACTTCTCTCCTCTTAAAACATCAGGCGCTTGCCATCGTACCAACACATTCGCACTCGCTGAAACATCGCTTGACTTCTCCAGTAAACCACTGAACTCCACATTGGACAGCTTCGCTATTCCATCGTTGCCGATCAAAATGTTGCTGCAGAGAAGGTCGCCGTGAACAATTCTCTGCCTGTGAAGATATGCGAGGCCTACCGCCGCCTCGTGCAGATACGTCCACACCGATGACCTCTCCACTGAATTGGACTTGACATGATCGATAAGAGTTCCCTTACTTGAGTACTCGCATACGAAAAGTTGCAATTGGGGGACACTATCGCAGACACCGTAAAAGTTCATCACGTTCGGGTGCCGTAACCCTTGCCACAAATGCACCTCCTTCTCGAGTGAAGAGTGATCAGAATCTGGAAGAAGCAGCTTCACACAAGCGTCGGCTTCAAGCCACTTTACTCGATGGTAGTCCGGTCCCATGCCGCTGCTCGTACCGAAGTCGATCGGCTCAATTTCAGACTGTACGTACTCCGTAAACGAAGCAACCAGGAGAAAAGGGGCGGGAATATACCGTCTGGATCAATTGAAAGTCTGTGGGACTCCGCCAGATTCTTTTTTTTGGGGGGGGGGGGTGTTTAGGGCGTATTCGACTTCAAACTATTATCAGCTGTGTTGAACGGACTGGTAGAATGGAAATACAGAACCAGCAAATGCTGACTGACAGCCGCAAATCCGGTCGCCTCATCATAAATACTAACCTGTTTTATTAAAGAGAGGTATAAATCCTCCAGGGAGTAGCATTTTGCAAAACCGCAAGGCACTCATTATTTGGCCCGACTGGGAGAAATGTGACGAGGCATTTTGACCCGATCATGCCCGATTCAACCGCTTTAGTAAGACCAAACTACTGTTTTGTGAGCCAGCGTAAGATGCATGTCGTATTTTTGGGCATAAAAAGTTTTGATACCCAGCAAAACATCTTGTTTTGAGTATAGTCGGACGCAAAATGGGTTGTGAAAAGCATCTGTAGCACGGTCGTCTTACGCCCAGAGCTCGTCTCCTATTGGAGAAATTGTTTGCATAACTTGAAGGCGAGCATGGCGACCGTCGCCCATAGCCTCCTTCGTCTCGTCCCCGAGGCCGAGCTCAACAGGAGTCTACATCGGCATCTGGGTCTCTCAGTAGTGCAGACGTTCGCGCGGCTTGCACAGCACCATCAATAAAGAAGGCCTACAAGAGCTATATCAATGGGATTTCCAAGTGGATCAACACCAACTTGCCGTCTCCTGATAGCTACTTTGATGACGACGGTGGAATCAATGTGGAAGCGTTCCAGCCTTCGCATTTTGAGAAGTTTTTACTCGACAAGATGAACTCAAAGGCGCTTAAAGTGTCGACACTAGGAGACTATCGAAGTGCTATTTGGGATATTTACCGGCAAAGAAGATCCCACTCCCTCAAGAGTACACGTCCGGCCTGAACATTTTTCGTGGATTAAAGCGGATTGAGGCGGATAACGATCAAAATGGCACTGGACGCACATCAGGAAAATACCCTCTGTCTTTCTCTCTCTACAAGGAGCTCTGTCAGAAAACGATTGGCGCTCTTGACAATGGATTTTCTCATTTGTACTTGGTGCTTCAGTGGAATCTTATGTGCAGATCCAAGTCAATTGAAACGGTGCATGTAGCACATCTCAATTGCGTGGACGACAGTATTGGTTGTGTTCTTCACAAGACTAAGACTAACCAACAGGGAACTGGCCCAAAAGACCCCCGACACATTTACGGCAACCCTCTCGATCCGAACTTGTGTTACGTTTTAGCATTTGGGCGTTTACTTTGCCTCAAATCCGACACTGGGTTATGGGAGTCTTTTTCCTGGCTCGAACGAAAAGAGCAGATTCTCAAAAAAAATTGGGAGCGTTGTTGGAGAAGCAGACTGGCGCCAAAGCGTACGGTACGCATTCTATACGAAAGGGTGTGGCTACATTTGCTTCAAGTGGAAGTACGGCAGGTCCATCAATGGCTAGCGTGTGTCTGCGTTGTGGGTGGTCCATCGGCGGGGTCCAAGATCGCTATATGCGTTATGAAGCTGCAGGCGACCAGTTCTTAGGTCGTGTTGTTGCTGGTTTGCCTCTCGACTCACCCGATTTCGCAGCACTGCCTCCGTATTTCATATCCTCAAGTGAGAGTTCAATTGAAGCTGCACTGCAAGTTGTTTTTCCATCAATGAGTCAGAACGCACAAGTGCATCCAATTTTGAAGCCGTGTCTGGCATCACTGGTGCACCACGAAAGTTTCCTGAGACGAAATTTACCGAAACAGCATCCGCTGTTGTCTTCGGTCATATTTCGTGATCGAAATTTGGTGGATTCTCTTCGCTGCAAACTAGCGCACGATAATAATTCGCCGATGGTTCCAACAGGAATTCCCCCGTACATTTACTTGTACAAACAGCAACAAGAGACACAAAAAGCAGTTGAACGAATGCCGGACGTGTTGTTGAGCGGAATCTCGAAGCTGTTGGATGAATAGGGGGGCGGGAGCAATGAGAAAGGAAGATCTTGAATCTACCATTCGGAACCTCCTAAATGAAGCTGGTCTATATCAAAGAAGCAGCGTGCAACGTGAGCCGCAGCCTGAAACATGCCGCGGTACGATCATTTACTGGCAGCGAGATGGTAAATTTCA
>JAIKVD010001431.1:0-10888 GCA_024679075.1 Phytophthora uliginosa | reverse complement strand
ATCGAGGGGCCTGGATCCGATCCAAGGCCTGTAGTTGCCTTTCCTGGTGTGTTTGTCGCATCCTATAGCGAGATCGTAGTCGAGAGGAGAAGCGATCGCCAGCCAAACAGCTTAATCTGGTCGATGGAGGGTTCGCACTTGAAGGAAAGGTCACTAGAGTGGGCAAAGCTGGCCAATATATTATCCAGACTTAACCTCACTACCAGATCCGCTATTCCCGACACTTGTCCGTTCCGCCGAGGCCAATGTAGTTCCTGAGGCGGATGACCTGGAGGTACTTGTGATGTTTAGCGCAAATTCAACTCTGATTTATGTTTAGCCTCTACATCCTTCGGCTACCATCTCATCCTACATCCTACAACCTGACAACCACTTGCTTCTTGTCCTGGCTTCGTCCGCTTGTTCTTCCTATCCTGGCAGGTCCATAATCTTCGATCCCGATCGACAATCTTAATCCGCGATCTCGATCGGCGATCTCGATCCGCGATCTCGATCTGCAGTCCCGATCGGCGATTCCAATCTGCGATCCCGATCGGCGATTCCGATCTGCAATCTCGATCGGCCATCTCGATCCGCAGTATCCTCCAGGCGCCTCGACTTCTGCCCTCGCGTTCTGACCTCGATCGACGGCATCTACATCGCCGCCTCGTGATCCACATTCTGTCATCTGTATTGCCGACTGGGTAGCGGTCTAGTGCAGCTGGTCCGAGACCCACACGTGACGCCATCTTCCGGATGTCTGCTTGGCACCGATCTTCAACTCGTCGCCAGCTTCCATATCGCGTGTTCTCGGACACCTCCGACACGGGGTTCTCAGTCATCGTCACTAAGGTACGAGACTTTGACCCGAAAGTTGCGGTCGCCACACAGAAGCACCAGTTGCTTACGTGTGTGAGCGGGACTTTCCATGGCTCCCAGCTGAATTGGTCAGTGATTGAAAAGGAAGCATATCATATAGTGGTGGCATGCGATAAGCTTGAGACTACCTGCTATTAAGGGCACGGCCATTTCGACTATTCTGTGACCACAGAAACCTGATCCATGTCTTCGCGCCTCATGTCAGCATTAAAAGCATATCAGGGGGGAAACTTCTACGATGGGCGTTGAAGTTAATGAGCTACCGTTACATCATCGAGCATGTTGATGGAGCATCCAACGTCTATGTAGACATGCTGTCCAGATGGGCTGGTCAACCGATGACTGTAGTAAAGCTGAAGCGATTCACCCGGAGAAGCACAAAGCAGAAACAAGCAGCGGTCAAGCCATCCACCAAAGCGATCCTCCGGCCTCTGGACGACGAAGCTTTCATCTGGCCTTCGATGGAGGAGTTCGTGACGGTTCAGCGACAACATAATGCCCCGCCATCAGTCCTGAAGGGAAATGATGGTGCACAGCGAGTGGATCAGCGCATCTGGATACCACGTGCAAATCCAGACTTGACACGGAGGCTGTGTGTGATCGCCCACTGCGGGGCCCAAGGCCACCGCGGTGAACATGCTATAGTTAACCATTTGCGGCGCATTTTCCACATCCCAGACTTACGGAATGTTGTCCACGCATTCGTGGCACACTGCCTACTTTGTCCACACATGAAGGGAGGGCAAACAATCCTCCGACGGTGGGCCGAGACCATTGGATGCAATGAAAGGAACGGAGTTCTGCATTGGGATTTCTTATCCATGGGTGAATTATTTGGCATCTGCTAGTGTTCAAAGACCATGCCACACACTTTTGTGAGCTGGTCGTGGGTGACACAGCTGACTGCCGAAGCAACAGCCTCCATATTAGACTGGCACAGTTGGTTTGGTGCCCCACCAGTGTGGGTAAGTGACAATGGCAGCCACTTCAAAAATGAAGTGGTGGCAGAGCTTTCCAGAAGGCTCAAAAGCCAACAAAACTTCACTCAAGCCTATAGTCCGTGGACCAACGGACCCGTGGAACGCGTCAATCGCGATATTCTCCAGGTGATTAGAGCTATGGCGCTTGAGTATAAGTTATCTACAAAAGATTGGGTCTATCTAGTTCCACTTGTACGGTCTAGCCTGAACCACACAGCCCTGTCATCACTTGGCAACCGAGCACCGGTGGAGCTGTTCACTGGTTTGCCTTGTCCGTCGCCGTTGGCCGAGTTTTACCATGCCGGTCAGAAGCGATTGGTCACACTACCGACAGGCCATCACCCAGCATTTAGCTGACCTGCGTGAAAGCCTGTGCGCAATGCACCAGCCCTTAGTGGACCAAAGGTTGAAGCAGTAAAGACCATCGCTGGAACCCTTCCATCAACGACTATGCGATTCTAGTAGCTTGGCAAGGCCTTGAGTCTGTAGAAGACTCGTGGGAACCCCTTACATCTCTGGCTAAAGATATCAAGGTTCTCTTGGACCAATACATTCAAAAACAGGATGTTAAGATTAAGAAGTACTGGAAGAACCTCCAGTAAATTTTTAAAGTTAAAATACCTTGTCATGTTGCCAAAAACACATTGTTTTTAAAATCACTCTCTGTCCTACTAATATAGTATAGTTCATACGTGTGTTAACATTTAGCGCCAACTCCTGTCTCAATCGACGCAATTTTGACTGAGTACATGGTGCAATCAACTTAAACACGTTGCAACTGTAACACTTGTTCCATAGCATGGACATGGGTACAAAGACCGTACAGACGGTGCAAAGACCTCTAGTCGATTCGCCCCTAGCTCAGGCTGCCTTAAAACCGGCGTTCGCCGGTTTGGACGGATTAAAGCTTATCCAGCGATTTCAACATCTTTAAACCCGCGTCTTCACACACGAGCTTCCAAGCTGCTGTGCCACGATTTATTCATCAGTTATGCGTCGGAGATACTCGTACTGCTTTACCCAGAAGGCTATGCCTAGCGAGAGTTTCGTTAAACTCGTCCTTCTTCCACTTCACAACCTGGTGCTACCTTTCTAATAAACTAAACCTATTATATGTAATACATTATTGACCAATCACAGAATGTCCAATTTCGACCAATGGGAGGACTGTACCGATAGTTGAGCGAGCGTGAGGCCAATCTAACTTTCAGGACTGCGGAAATGCACGTAGGGTCCGATTGGGATGGCGTGCTCGACCGGGGCATTGTCTGTTCTCACTGGTTGCTACCAAAACGTGATATCTTTTATTCCGGCGTTTCCAGTTTTTTAAACCGGCGTTCGTGCTGTCGTCAGGGTAAAATGCCGGCTTTTAGGCGGCCTGCCCTAGCTCGACCAGGCTTGGGGGGGGGGGCAGTGTAGTGGATGCAATTCCAGCCTTTTCAAGCTAGCGGCAGAACTAGTTGATCGTAGCCAATAACGACAAGTTAGATTGCTGCGAAACTAGAGGGTTGTTCTGGTAGCGCTGGTCGTACAGCATTCTTGTAATGCAGCGTTCACATGAAATTACGCATCTCCTGCGCCTGCCCCGCATCCGCAGTATCTGCGCGCGACACGTATCCGGATGTGTAAGGCCCTGGTTTCTCCGTCAGTGTCTGGGTCTGGGGATTTCCTGAAACGATTTTGATTGACCAACAGTTTATTCTCCGACGGCGCATTAATTCCCACCCCAAGGGGGTGAGAATAAAAAAAGATTTAATTCCGAGAGAGGCATCGAGAGCGAGAGGTAGGCGCTTCGCGATCGTGATCACACGATTGAAGGACAAAGATGAAATACTACCATTAAAAATGCGCTACCTCAGGTAGAATCTGCCGCTGCGGCTCCGTGGGAGCACTTGGGCTAGGGAGAACTCCGGTGACAGGAGCTCTCCCATGGAGTGCCCAGCGCGAGATCCTCGTCGCATCGAAGAGCTCCTCCATGAACTCGAATGGGCGAGTGGCGCGAGTGTCTGGTTGGCGCGCTGGAGAATGGAGTGGTTGGAGCTCTGGGCACAGCGCTATGGTTGGCGTAGCACGAGCTAGCAAGTTTACGAGTGTATGTACACTAACAGGTAAAACCCGAGACCCCAGCTGTCGAGGGTGGTCTCTGGGAATTACTGTGAGCGTTAATCCCCAGACCCAGACACCGACGGAGAAACCAGGGCCTAAGGTTAGCGACCACCGTAGCTCGTCAATGCGCTCTGAACCAGCCTAGCGGTAGGCGTTACGAACCTCAACCAGGGAGCGCTGAAACCACTCGCACATCCCGATGCCTAACAGCTAACGTTAGACGAGTTTTTCGCGCCAGTATGAAACGAGCGCGTTGGCGACAGCAAACGTGGAGACTTAAACGGTATCATACGTTAAGCTCGCATGCTAAAAACTCTGAGATCTTACGTGCTTAACATATGATACCATTTAACAGGCGATGCCCATAGGAAGGGACATCAATCGAGTGGGAAAACGAAAACTGGTGAATCCGGGAATTGAAAAAATTCACTGATACTTTGACAGCGCCACCATTATAAGAGCGATGTCCAAATGGAAAATCACATACTTTTTTCACCGACTTTTGCCCAAACCAGTATGCCCCGAAAATAAGTTAGTCTCTGTTTTGCCAACTTATAAGCCGACGAAAATAAGTAGGTGGGGCACCTGCTTTTTGTAGGGGCTCCGACTTATTCAGATTGAAGCGCGGGACGCGATGGCTGCCGCGGAGCTACGGCGCCAGCACCGCGCGGGAGGAGGTGAAAAGCGTGGTCTGGGCGTTGCGGACGCTGCGGGAGAGATTTGTGGCATGCTAGGCACGAGCTTCACCACAAGAAGACCGTTCAGAGCAGCAGAATTTATGGTGACAAGCGCGCTGCTAGTGACTGAGAGCTCTCAGAGTGATACCCGCGCTACAGACGACGCTGTCTCGCGGAGCACTGGCAACTACGACGCTGATATCATGGCGCACGGTGGTGAAGCGAATATGATTGACAGAGACACCATAAATCTCGGTGCGACATGGACGCTGAGCACTGCCACAATGCCAGCATGGATTGAGGTGTGAACGTGAACGCCGACCTCCGCAGCAATGCCAGCATGGAGGACGAAGAGCTCGGTAGCAACGCCTGTATGGAGAGCGGCGTGGACATGGACCCGGTGGACAGCGTGGATATGGACACGGAGGACAGCGTGGACATTGACATGGAGGAGGTGATCATGCTCTTCTTGTCCGTCATCATGGTGGGAGTGGTGATCTGCCAACTGGATGGGCGATCGCTGCTGTGGCATGGAGTTTTGCCCGCGGCGCGGCAGCTCTGTTGCCCATACCGCCACCGCCAAACCTTTCAGTGAAAGGCTGTTCTGGGCCCTGATTGGCGGATTACATTTCCCGCGATAGAGTGACATGGAACTCGGTAGTGACACAAGCCTCGGCGGGCCATAATAAACACCCGACCGAGGCTAAATAGACCTGACTTAGTGATGGGTGCAACCGAGACCTCGGTCGTACTTAAGGTGCAGTGGCCTAATCTCGGTCATCATTGATGAGTGTACGAGGGTCGCCACGTCGAGATTCGTTTATACTAGATATTTGTATGTAGGATTAGGATTAGCTATAGGATGATCTGCAGAGGCTCAGAGAGCCTCTGCATACTCAGTAATAAAACAGCAGTCTTCCCCCCAAGTCATCTAAGGGTTAAGTCCGACTCCGGTAAGTTTAGCTAGCTTATTGTAGTGCCTGGACACGCCTGGCTTAGTGGTATGCCTGTTGGAGAACTAAAGGTTCGTTGACCAATAGTTCACCGAGGCCAAGCCAAGAGTTGGCGTGGCCGAGAGGCTAGAGTGGCACTTAGAGTGTCGTTCTGTGTGTGTGTGGAGGGGGGGGAGTTAAGTCCCCTAAAGTATATTTTACTACCGACCGAGGCTTACCTCGGTCCCCCTTGTATAAGGCCTAATCCGCCGGTACCCTTCTATCTGAGGGACTGCAAAGGGGTTGCGCGAAAGCGCTATATTGCATCCTAGCCCTCGCTCGTGGCTAGGTAGTGCAGGTTTTGGGTTGACCGAAGACAATTTTTCAGCGGGAGTAATTCGGACCAGTCCATGTGGAACCAGTCGGAAGCGCTAGGGGGCAGAGCCAGAGACATCTGTCCGCCAGGGGTTAATTGGCTAGGTGACTCCGGGTTCAAGCTTTGGCCATTTCTGATGGTTCCTTTCGACGAGCGTGGTGGACAGCGACTTACTCGGAAACAACGTTGGTACGCTCTGTGACGTGAATTGATGTGAGTCAAAATGCATTTGTCTAATTGTCGCTGTTGCTCTCGACTTGATTTGGCTACAACTACCATCTCTCTTCCACCCGCATTCTCGTTGAATGTCTGTTTGGTAAGTGGAAGCGCGCTTTAAAGTACTTCATGGCGTGACAGACCGGCGGACGCATAAGAGAAACGCCCGGATGATTTGTGCTGCTGCGGTTCTTCACAACCTGCTGATTGACATTGGCGACAATTTCGAGTTCAAATTTGTTCGTTGTGATGAATCGCGACAAGAAGCGAAAACATCAATGAGCGCATACAACCAACGCTGGGAAAGAACGAAAGCTGAAATTGACTTAGCGAAAATGAAGAGGAATGCCTATGCCGACCGCTCCGATAATGAATGAATGAACCCGTGAGCCAGTCATGATGACGGGTATATGGTTCCTGTTTACTCCGGTCGTGGTTGCTGAAGGTGATGCAGCATTTGCTTCATGATTTCAGCATTTTGTTGCTGAAAATTTGCACTGCTCTGCAGGATAGATGCTGTTGTCTGTTGCTGCATTTCGTTGTATAGTTCAATTGAAGCCGTCAGCATCTCTATCGACTGGACCACACCCGCGTATCCGCTGGTTTGAACTGGTTGCTTACGAGTTAATAGGAGTTTTGTCATGCTATCGAAACCGTAACGGATACTCGCGCTGACAACATCCACTGGCCGGCTCGACCGATTCTTCGGTTGCGTGTTTCTTTTGGCGTTTGCTTTAGCCTTATCACGGACTTCTTTTGGCGAGTCGACGCTGTCTGTTTCCGATTCCTCCTCCTCTTCCTCGGGTGTGTCATAGCTTGAGTTATCGGGTGAGCGCGCAATGCCAGATTCAACGATGGCTTCACCAGTACAACCCGGGTTACCAGAAAAAAAACATCGCACAAGAGTGGTCACAGCGCAGTCAACTCGGTTCCAAGCGCGTCACGATACATGGGTTTTACGTTCAACGGGTTGCATGTCAAATGACGGTTAGTGGATCCGCTGAGCGAAGCATCGCTGCTGTCATCATCTGATTGAACAGCCAGATAGTCGACTGGCATTTCAGGGAACTGGCGAGGCTGCCGACTGTTGCTGTCGGCATCAGTGCTCGAGTCATTTCCGGTACCTCGGTTTCCTGTTGCAAGAAGTTGCGAGCGCTTCTTTTTGTACGCTAGCCGGATGGAGTTTAGTTTATTCTTGAACTGCTTCATCATCACCTTGACGGGCTTCCCGTTCCCCCACGCTTCCTCGGCCAGCGCGCATTGATGAAATACGGCAATGGCGTCCTCCCACTTGGCACGCATTTCTTTAGCGTCGGTATTCGTGGTGCTGAGCTTCTTCAAAACTATTTTGTTCTTGAACCGAGCCTCAATCGCAAGCGTCGTAAGCAGGATGGTCCAGCGCATGATTTTAGTTTCCTCGTCTTTGTCACCAGCTGCAGAGGTGCTAGAGGTCAAGTCTGGCGCCGTTGTGATCGATTTACTCTTTCTGGGGTGGGAGATGGATTTACCACCAGTTGGTTTTGCCGCCGTAAAGTTGCGTGCAGCTTTCGAGGTTTTTGAAGAGATGGAAGGGAGGCTGGGCACTGGTGATTTGGTCTTGTGGGTGGCAGTGCTCCTTCTAGCTGTACGCTGTCGTTGCGGCTGCGTATGCTTCTTGTTCTTCTCCTTGGAAGTACGGGATTCATTGACAGGGTTCACTGCACTAGTAGCATCAGCTAGATGCGTTGGTGGCGTCGTTACAGGGTTTGCGGCGGACGGTACACGAATCGCGGAGTCTTGGGCTTGACAGGATCCAGCGTCGGCAAGAATGCGCCGGGCTATCTTGCGCGGTTTATCACCCGGTGATCGCCTTGGTGATACACTACGTTTTCTGGAAGCCTGCACCAGGCGACGAGTGACGTCTAGTGGCACTTCAGGAGGTGTAGGATCTCGGAACTCATACCCAGGAGACGAGAGATGGGTGGCGGCGTTGGCTGGCGCCTTCCTGCGCGCTGGGGGAGTGCTTCGATGCAGTGCGCACTCAAGAGTGCGGGCACGTTCAAGTGAAAGGAAACCACTTATCAAACAGCTTGTTCTGTTTCATGGATTGGTGAAAAAGTAGGTGACTTGAACTTGGACTTCGCGATGACTTATTTACCTACTTTTTTGCTTTCTGAAATAACTTGTTAATGCAAAAATCACATACTTTTCCATTTGGACATAGCTCTAATGCTTAATGCATCATGGTGCATTATATGTATCATCACTTTGCATTGCCTTTCGCTAGCAGCCGCAACATGGTTATTGCTGCCTAGATTTCAGATATTTAGTAAATTCGTGGAGTAGGTAGGTCCTCGTTACATATAGCGACAGACGGTGCAGATTGCGACAGACGGTACAGATTGTACAAGCGGTTTTAAAAAATTGAAAACGCCCAGCACCACACGGGAGTCGTCTTGCTAAAGCGCAGCTAGTGTGGCGTTCATGCATCGGGACCTCTTACGAAGGGCGCCTTTGTAGGTTTCAAACACTCGGTTATCTAATGGCACCATTTATATTCACGAACTAAAGTTACCGGATTGACCTATTTCATCACTTTCCACTCGTTTCAGCCCTTTTTCGTACCCTTCTTACAGGCATCGCCTGTTAAGCCTCCACGTTTACCTGCTATAGCATATATTTTTGACCTGTTATCCTTTCGAAAAATACAATACCTTATACAAAACGGCAATTGTATAAGCTCCTATCATTTGAAATTTGTATTGAATCGATACCTATTTGTCCTGGAGGCAATTAATCCCTGTTGGGCTATCCGTCCTAACGTGACCGTTAGCACTACCAGGATTAATCTTGCGTATAACGAAAAGCAAGGTGACAAGTTCCCGTAGTACGAAAAGTTGATGCCATGCATAACGACGAAGCTGATGACCAGCTAGAGATCCAGTGTCCTATAACGACGAAGCTGATGACTAGCTAACGACAAGTTAGATTACGAGAGCTACGGCGTCCTTGACTAGCAGGAGCCGTAGCACTAGGAGTAGCCCTTTAGCTATTCACTTTGCAATTTACCAGCAATACACTTCCGGGAGCCTCGCCGTCTCCCCCAGCGTGTCGTCTTTCCTGCAGACACTACACTTTGCATTAATTAAGCGCAAACTAGGAAGGGCAGCAGCGTGGTGCTATTGATAAGCAACGAACAGCCTAGGTTTTTTATCATTAATGACGCATTCAACGCACGGTCACGACTTGAGTCAGCCAATTGGTTTGTCCTCACCATCTCGGCTGTTCGCTGGGACTTGATGCAGGATCGTTATTGGGATCGTGTCTTACGAAAGACCAGTAGGGCTACTATGTAGAACAATCATTAGCCAGTAGCTTCATTTGAGCTACTCGAGAGGGGCTTACATATATGAGACAACGTCAAACAAAATTATACTAATCAACCAAAGTACGAATCGTGATTTAGGCATACTACTCGAAAGACTTGCTATTGGTTGGGAAGAAATGTTGAGTTCCCGCGTTCATCTGAAAAAATTATCTCCATTTTCATGGGATCAAAAGTTCGAGATATTTTCGAGCGCTGTTGCTGCAATATTTTCTCGATTTTAACGAGTTGTATATTGTCGAAAACCTTGCGTGTAAAGCAATCGAATTAGAGTGTTGTATGCTTTCTACGAGTAAGTTTCTGTTTGAAATTTTTGATGTCCGGTTATGTCCGAAATTTAATTGGTCAACTTCAAACGCGATTATCTCGATAACTCTAAAAGGTGGCTTAATATTGTGAGTTCTACTCAAAACTGCCGGGCGATTGGTTGAATCGATCGCCGGCCAATCGCCCCGCGTATACTCTGGCGTATACAAGTTCTACTAAGTACGAGTGTAGCCATGACATGTGGGTGCTCGCCTGCTCGGGCTATTCAGCTAATGACTTGGGAATTGTATGTGGACGATTCAGCGAACCGCTCGGCGTTTCTAAATTTAGCTGGAATTCACAATACATGTTTTATAGCTCATCGTCACTGAGTCATATGGTCGATGCTGCCTATCAGGCGGACAAACCATGGAGAAGAGCATGCTGCGCGCGCTGCTGCTGGCAAACTTTTGACTCTGAGGCCTATCCAAGGCAGACTTTCCGCTCGGAGCGAGCGACTTGATGGACAGAGTTGGGATCGGCGCTGCAGCCTGCAGCCTGCAGCTGCAGCAAAATTGGCCCCGGTCTTCTGGGGTGGAAGCCCACAGGGTGGATGATCTGTTTCCACGCCTAGGGGACTGCAGGGACCGAGGTGAGAACGAAAGGAAGATCTCTTCCTTGGCGAATTCCGAACTGACTGCTAACTAGCGGACCTGCTGGCCGCGAACTACGATACCGGTACCTGGCGGTATTACCCAGAACAGTGGAGGTGATCGTGTGGACCGTGATCAAGAAGCGACCGAATATATAGGCCGAAGAGTGCATTCAGAAAAAACATCTACGCGCATCTTATTAGAGCCATGACAAGCGAAACCTCTCTGTATTATACAAGACGCGGAGAGGTACGGTCTCCGTTAGTACACTGCGGCACCTGCAGTACCTATCTATTCCTATTTGCCCTATTGGCAGCTTCAACTTCAACTTTTTCCAGCGGATCCGCTGGCACCACCGCGCTCGATTAGCTGCTCGTTCACACTTCACACTGCCAGGTCCGACAGGCTCAGTTGGCTGCGCGTCGAGTTGGTCGTGATCAGCCGCTGGTTGAACGGCAGCAGGATCGGCTGCGGGTTGCG
>JAIKVD010001430.1:0-10891 GCA_024679075.1 Phytophthora uliginosa | reverse complement strand
GCTCCTGCGGCGCCATGCCCGCGTACAGCCCCAGCGTCGCGCCCGGGAGCTGCACGTACGCGACGTCGCCACTCGCCATGAAGACTGCGATTTTCACTTGCGGTTTGTATACTGGGCGGAGTGTTATCAGTCGCGGCGTCGTAAAAGATCGAGGTGAACGAAGAGTGATGGTAAATGGTGTGGTACACGCGAGATGTACCGATATATGGGAACATGTACGGGTGGTGAATGTGGTGTCTCGTACATAGAACTGACGTGTCTCAATAGAAGTGATTTGTGGACCATTCGCCCGTCGGACGGAATTGACTGGCGGTAGGGACGATTTTGGCGGCGAAGCACGTGGATTATGAGCAGTGTGTGGCCTGCGGCGGACGACCCGCGCGCCAAGCTCTTCAATGGTGGGTCGATGGCGGAGTGGCCATGTGTGGATGCCGAGATATTGACGACTGAAGACTTGTGACACATCGTCGTTGTGACACAGACCAAGTGCACGGCTACATCAAGGTGAACGGCTTGTGCGTGTCGCTCATGGACACGCCCCAGTTCCAGCGGCTGCGCGACCTGAAGCAGCTGGGCACGCTCTACTACGTCTTCCCGGGGGCCTCGCACAACCGCTTCGAGCACTCGCTGGGCGTGAGTTTCCTGTCTGGCCAGACCGTCGAGCGCTTCCGGCAGCAGCAGCCGGAGCTCGAGCTCACACAGCGAGATGCGCGACTTTTGGTGAGATTTTGGTGCAGCTTAGAGGATTTTGCTGCTGACTGGAGGCTAATTGAGGTGTGTCTTGATGCTTTTTGCAGAGTGCGGCGGGACTTCTGCACGATTTGGGCCACGGTCCGTTCTCGCACGTGTTCGAGCACGAGTTCATGCCGCGAGTGGCTGCGGCGCGTGGATATGGCAGTGCGGATGCGCCGACCTACCACCATGAGGACATGTCGCTGAGGATGATTGAGTACATGGTGGACGACAACAACATCGACATGGAGAGGGACGACGTGCGGTTCATCCAGCAGCTCATCGTCGGGGCAAAAGAGTGAGTGAGAAGTTGAGGTTGTAGTAGAGGATGGAATGTGAGTGCTGACGAGACTCTGGCGCTGGCGGATTTTGTTGTGTAGGACCCACATGGGCTCGCGTGTTGACTCTCGAGGATACCTCTACGAGATCGTGGCTAACGGCCGCAACTGCATTGATGTCGACAAGTTCGACTACTTGGCGCGTGACATGCTGAACCTCTTTGGACTTCGCCAGGTGTTCGATTTCTCTCGACTGACCATGTTCAACCGCGTTATTGGCAACGAGATCTGCTATCACACAAGCGTGAACTTAGACATCTACGATATGTTCCAGCAGCGGTACCAGATGCACAAGCAGATCTACAACCACCGCAAGGGCAAAGCTGTCGAGTTCATGATTTGTGACGCGATGCTTCTTGCGGACAAGGAACTGGGCATCTGTGCCTCCACACAAACGCCGGAGGACTTCCAGTTCCTCACAGATCACATCGTGCACGTATGTATCCTTGCTACGTTGTCCTGGCAAAGCAAACTGTTTTCTAACCTGAGATTTGTTTTGTTACTTGCGGCCCAGTCGATCGAGGCATCCAAGACAGACACGTTGGCTGCTGCACGGGCGCTACTTAAGCGCATGCGTCGCCGCGAGCTGTACGAATTCATTGACGAGTACCTCCTGCCGCCTGAGTTGATGTCGCGTATCCCGCGTTTCACTAGCGAGGAGTTGGCTACCCAAACTTCGTACGACGGTGTGACGCTGGACCCCGAAGACATCATCATCTCGGATGGTCGACTGAATTACAACTTCAAGGACCGCAACCCGGTAGACAATGTTTCCTTCTACGCGTCCAGCGACCTCAACTCCAAGTTCCACATTCCCAAGGAGCAAGTCAGCTTGCTTTTCCCGGAGAAGGTAGGCACGGTATTTACCCCCACGCCCCGATGTATTCTTTACTGACGTCGTCTTTTTGTGATAATTGGAAACAGTTTGAGGAGAGAATTATACGCGTGTACAGCCGAAACAAGTCGCCCAAAGTCCATGCCGCAATCCATGTACGTATTCGCTGTTATTGTTCAGCCTGCTAATTCATGATAACTGACATTTTACGTCACTTTTTGATACTTCGCCACAGCACGCCTTCCGTAGCTACATTCGCCAGTTCAGCACCACGCTCCCTCCTCCGTCGCCGTCGTCCAAGGTGCGCTATGTTAATATGCAGCAATTTGTTAACTGTAGGCCTTACGATCTACTTTATATTGTTGTGCAGATTTATGGCAAACAGATCTCGGAGCACGCACAGGCCTCCAAGAGAAAAACAGCCAGGAAACTACCAGGTATCTCAATTTGCTCGTTATTAAGTTTTGCGTTCTCCCTGACAACATTACTGACGGCTGTTTTGTAATTCGCTTTATAGTGCTGGCAGAAGCAGACACTGAGAACGAGGCAAACGTCGACAGCACCCCGGCGGTATCATCTCCAGTAACCAAGCGCCTCAAACATGATACCGACAAGAACCAACTTCCGTGATGGTATCAGGTACGTCTCTTGTAGATTCCCGATCATAGCGCCATTGTAAATGGTCAAATGATATCTTGTCTATATTACAACAAATCTCTCCATGTAACTCCCACGCATTGATTTTAGCTGCCGCCAACCTTCTCCTCATGCCTGTCCATCGCGGAAAAGTGGATCGAAGAAGCTCCTCCACTGCATAAACGTGATGAACTTGTCCATGTCGTTTGGATCGAACGTGTGGACACGTACGTCCCTTCCACTGCGGAACTCGTGCCACTTGCAGCCAAGATATTGACACAAGTTGCGATATCCCCAGCGGTAGCGTCGTCGCGGGAAGATCTCGATTACCAGCGTCTCCGGCCGAGTCCACATGACGTTGACCATTCCTGCGCCGTGCATCCCGATCACGACGTCACTGTCCACCATGGCCCGCATCTGATAGTGCATCGTCATGTTCGTGAACTCGAGAGACTGGAACTCACACTCGCCGAAGCGATATGCGTCACGGTATTCTTCTCGCATGCGGCCTACGATCTCGTCCTCGTTCTGGCAAACGCGTTGTATCCGGCGCCCGCCGTAAGGTCTTCGCGAAATGATGGTGACCAGGCAGCGTCGAGGATCGCTTTTGGCATTGCGCGGAGTTACAGCCATGCTTTTGAGTGCTGCATCCCGGAAATCTGCGATCATAGCGTTGGCATGACATGGCTGATTGTCGTCCAGGTGGCTCATGAGCGGGCCAGTGACCTCATACGGAGGCAAGAGCGCCGAATCAAAGTGCACAACGCGATCCTGGAACACCTCGCCGTCGATGGCAGGTCGCTCAGGCCCGAGAAGAGCATGCCGCAAGTCATCAACAGGACTTGGCAACGCTCGATCCAGTGTCACGAGCTGCGTTGTATTCCTGTCCCAGCCGATGGTCTTCATCATGACCCACGCGTTGAGCATCGCCGAGATCTGAAAGAACGGGTTGTGGTCATCCTTGCGCACCATCACCACTGCGCGCGTCAACGTCAGCTTGTCCCCAACAGAATCCTGAAAAGTATCGCAATTCGGATCCTTGTCACTCGGTCCGCCAGCGAAGTAGTCTTTCCAGATATTCGGTGCCCCGTGCTCTCGGTCTTGACGCTCGGCACAACTGCAGAACGCCGAGCTCTTCCTGTAGCTGAACCTCGGGTCGTGGCCGCCGCCATCATCCGCCAAGTTGTCAATATCCTGCGCTATCTCCGCGCCTCGCAGATCCAACGCAAAGTTCTGCAGCTTGGTCGCACTCGCCCCCGCTTCTGGCACGTGAAAGAACGTGTACGTCGACCCGTTCGCACTCGCCCCAGCAGTACAGAATGTCCGTGAAGAATTGCCCAACCGCTTGATCAAGCCGTAGTCTCTAGCATAGAGACACTCGCTCTTCGATCCTTTCTTAGACGGCCATCGCCCCGATGGAGCCATGCGCTCCCCAGTTTCGTTGACCTGCTCGTCGTCTTCGAATTCGTCTCGAACTTGGTGGTGGATCGCCTGCTGGAAGTGTTGAATACCTACGGGGAACATCAGTGACCCCAGAACCTCAAAATCGGAGTCCCATTCCGACTCCGGACGAGTCGCCAAACCGCAAAAAGCGACGCAACTACAACCCGAACAAGGCCCGCGAAGATCTCAAGCGAGAGCTGACGTGTCTGCGTGACCAAGCGGAGGAGTTGGAGGTCAAGTTGCACCAACTGCAGAACCTCAAGGTCGCCAAGACCAGAGACGGATCGAGTGCCAGTCAGTTGGTCTCGAGACGGGCCGCAGAGAGAGAGAACCGGGAGCCGTTCGTGTGGGAGCAAACCTGTGCCCGTCAATTGGAGTGCAGGTTGAGGTCGGAGCGAGAGAATGCGCACCTGAAGATGCTGCTGGAGGGGCAGATCGAGGTCGTGAGGAGCTTGGAGAAGCTGCTGAACAAACGCACCACGCTGCACTCTGCTGAAGCTTCTGGCAGCAAACGCACCACGCGCATCCAAGTGTCCCGAGCAGGGAGTGAGGTGGTTGACGCTGCGGTCTTCGAGGAGTTGGCGGACGGTGTGGAAGCTTCATACTGCGATGTGGAGCGTGTCTTCGAGTCTTGCGGCCTTGAGCTATCGAACGCCACCTCACGCAAAGCGCAGATACGCGACAGCAAGGACGGCATGTTGCTGGAGATCTTCGACAGCAAGATCCTCCCCTTCAGTATGCATGCTACGGGCGAAGCGTGGTGGCGCCGCTGGAACCACTTCAATCCGAACCGAGGCAGCTGCTACCGTCTGGAGAGTACAGACGACACCATCATCGAGCACTTCGGCATGGAAATGAGCGACACGAAGACCAAGACGAGCGCCAAGTTCTACGTGCAGCAGATTCTGCGTCGATATGTGGAGGAGGACCGCGTTGTCGTCGTCTGGCAATCGCACATTGAGCCGCTCGAGTTCTCGCACAAGAAGCTCGCAGGAATTCGCTTCCGCGAGAAAGGTTACGTAGTCATGAAGCCCCACGACGTCTCGCCCTACACGGTCGTGAACACCTGCCACATTATCAAGCCCGATCTATCGCTGCAGAAACTCAAGAAGGATGACAGGACGGGCGCGCTGACTGAATTTGTGCTGAGCGCTACCGTCGCAAATATTGCTGCGAGCGCCGAGATGATTGAAGGTTTACTCGTGGACGAAGCTCTGCAGCAGCGTAGCCGAATGTAAATTTCCTATCGATGGCGTGCTCAAGCAGGCAAAGTGCATATTTTTTACTACGGTAGTAGTTTTTATTTGTCAGCACAACACACGAGAGTAAGGCTCGGTAATCTTGCTGCTTCGAGCTAACCTCTCGACTGAAACTTATTGAGAAATTCACAGCAGTTTGTTGGCCTTGAGTTGCTGAGTGAGCAGCTCTACCGTCTCGGCAGAACACTCAGTCAATGGTGAGCGCACCGTTGACGGGAAATGGCCCAGCAACTCCATCGCCTTTTTGATCGGCATCGGATTCGGCTCCACGAACAACGAGTTCACCAGAAGAACCTGTCGCAAAAGCATACCAATCAACCTGTGAGTTCCACGTCCATAGTCCTAATTGCTGACAGGTATCAACTCACATTCGCCTCGTGCGCCTTCCTGGCCGCTGCAAAGTCGCCCTTTTCAACCGCCTTGGTGATCGCGAGCACTCTGGCCGGCGCCGCATTCGAGAAAATGCTCATGACACCAACCGCCCCACAAGCCATCATGGGCAGCGCCAGATTGTCGGCTGCACAGACAACAGGCAGATCACAGAGCGCCATGACATCCACAGCATGCGCCACCGAGTCCGTGGCGTCCTTCAACGCCGCGATCCCAGGACCTTCGCCAGCTCCACGATGGTCTTGAGCTCCAGTGACACTCCGGCACGGCCAGGGTTGTCGTAGATCATTACTGGCAGACCCACACCCGCCACACGGCGGAAGTGCTCGTACAGCCCACGCTGCGAGGCGCAGACGTAGGGCGGAGCGATGACCAGACAGGCATCGGCGCCAAGCTGCTTCGCCTCTGCGTCACCAAAGCCGTGTACGTCCCGTCGAATCGCAGCTTCGAGGCCATTGGAGACGAAAAAGATCTTGTCGAGACGGCGCCGATTGAGTTATAGAGTCGTGCGCGTCCGGCGAAAAGCGAGTGGAGGCCGTGGCGCAGGAATTGTCGATGCATTTGTCAAATCTACTACTGTGGCCTGACAGATTTGCTGCTGGCCACGAGAAGACTCTTCAAGCTGAGGTGCTCCTCGTCCAAACACCGGATCTGATGAGAGTCTCACCTACCCTCGCTTTCGTATTTTAGGATTACTGTACAGAGATCGGAGGAGTGAGTCATCCAGTGCACTGCCTACGCACACCCGCTTTGGGAAATATGAAAGTTTCAAAGAAAAGGCACGCAGTCAGATCCCATCAGGGCGACACAACGCGAATGCACCACATTGGTGACCGAGGATGGACGCACCGCAGCTCCTGTGCATCGGGTTGATCTTTCCAGAATGGACCGATGCACTGCCGCACGTATGTAAAACAGTTAACGACTTTTTGATGCCTGAGACCATCGAGGTTGCAGTTTACAATGACTGGCAACTTGTCGTTCGAGTGCATGGAGAGACTCAACGCTGGACCGAGAAAGCGATGGATGGCGCCGCAGAGAGAGGTCGACTTGATATTGTGGAGTGGCTTCACGATACGCGCAGTGAAGGATGCACGATTGCGGCAATCGATGGAGCTGTGGTGAACGGACATTTGGACGTAGTGATGTGGCTCGAAGCCAACTACGGCTTCGGACGTTGCTCGGCCGACGCAGTAGATATGGCAATAGTGAGTGGCCATTTCGACGTGGTGGAGTGGCTGCTTTGCCGCGATTGGACGGAAGAAGACTGGGAAGACGAATTGGTCGGAGCAGCAGAAGAGGGAAACGTACCCATATTACCATTGATGTTGAACCGCGATGCACCTCAAGAGCTTCCTTTCGGTTTTGGCCTGCGCACTGCTGCTGAAGCAGGCCAAACGGAAGTAGTGGAGCTACTGCGCGATCATTGCGAGCACTACGACATTATTCGAGCTGCGAACAATGCTGCAGCAAATGAGCACATCGATATTGTGAAGCTATTGCTGCAAACAAGCCCTCGTCAGCTTGCCAATCTCAGCGTTACCGTTGAAGATCATTCGTAACTCAGTCAGAGCTCTTATGACAACTGGAATTCAACACGTTGCGGCAAGAGGAGATATCGAGACCTTGCAGCTACTTCTATGTGAACACTGCAGTCTGCTTCATCTACGCTTGGGCTTAAGGAAGCTGCTGCAAATGGACATGCTCACGTTGTAAAGCTATTGCTACGCTTGATTGAGTTTCGGCAAGGTGATATCAGTCCTGCATTGAAGTATGCTGTGGAGAAGAATCACGTTTCTGTCGTGAAAATTCTTGTCGACCTCTGTTCGGCTTCTGAAATAAAAGCTGCCTCCACGAGGATCGTTGCTGGTGGCAGTGCTGAAATCTCATCTCTGCTTCGTGAGAAAGAATTTGAAAAAACGAAAGAAGAAGCGCGAATTCGTAACCAGGCCGAAATTCTCGAGACGATTGACTGTATTTGCAATTTGTTCGAGTGTATGGTGGACCTTCTGGCATTGTTTTGCGGCCTGTTTCAGGAACCTTAAATGATGCCAGCCGTACCCAGCGCAGTGAAAGGTTTCGTGGCATTGTCCAATTTAAAAAAAAATGACATTCTCGATCCCACAAGCATTTCAAGAGAGATGAAGAGACTTTGCATGGATCCGGCAGTAATCAGCTCTGCTGAATTGATCTGTCATGGGTCTATTGTACGTTTGTGTTTCTTCCTACAACTATACCACGACTAAGCGCAGCAAGAAATTCATGTCGAGAGACGTCCTCATAACGATGGCAACTGTCCTGTAGCCAGATAACTATTAATACTATTAATACTAGTAATACTGATATGTTGAGCAGCTTCGAGCTACTTGATATATCATATCGATGAATACAAATCTCCCCTTCAGTCGGCAGATCTTCCGGCGCCAACATGAAGACGGCATATCCAGGATATGAGTTTTACTGCAGTACCTGCAGCTAGAGTTCGTGCATTTATTTATATTATTTGAGAGAAGCCTGGGGCGACACCATCAACCCAAACGGAGAGCTCTTAGGCGTTGGAAGCTGTTTGGTCATGCCTCTTTCCAGTTCCGCCGCGACGCTCTCACCCGTGTCGGCCGACGACACTGCTTTACCGGGACGGTAGATGAAGTAGAGCGTAAGTTGGATAGCGGTCAGCAAGACCCCAACGACGTTCGGGACCACGATGAACAGGTCGTCGTCGACGATTCCGTTAGTGAGCCACAGGCTGCTATTGATGAAGATGATGGAGCAGAGCAGCACGGGAATGGCAGCTGACGACTTGGTCTTGATGACGAGCTTGGCCTTCTCGAACGGCGACACGTACAAGGCGAACGTTGTCACGTCGGCCACGTAGCCAAGAATGACGCCAAGTTGGTGCCTCGACTGGGGAATCGCCTCGCACGCGACCAGAATGGCGTAGAGAGTGACCAGCACGAATGATACCGCCCCCAGCATGAGGCACTTGGTCACGTACGTCCGGTCCGGGCACCACTTCGCGTAGATGGCGACGTACAGGACCAACACGATGTCGCCGAAAATGCACACAGAGAACAGCGGGAAAATGTTCTTCACCGTGTATGCATAGAGCAACCTGGTAATAGGACCGTTGTCGTTAGTGAAATACTACAGTGCACTTTAGGCGGTGTTGATCACAACAAACTGACGTACCAAACGTGGTTGCACACCAACATCGCGATGAGCGGCATGAAAGCCATGACACCGGTATCCCGTTGTTTGTGCACTCGATACAGATCCGGCACCGGACTGAGGCGCAGGACCACTTGTGCGATGGTCGTGAGGACCTTGATCGTTGTGATGAACGCAGACACCATCTTGGAATTGCCGAGTTCCTCTTGTCAATCGTCGAAAGCGCCAAAGTGGAAATGAACGAGTGATTTTAATATCCTCGTGCGTTTACTTCTCAAGCGACAGTCGCGCAATCGGAATGTTGAGATGAGTCAAAGAGACTGACTGCGCGACAACGGCAAATCCCGCCTGTTTATCACTGATTAAGTATTGAGCCGAGGCTACATGTATTTTACTCGGCAAAAAGCTTGAAAACCACAATAATATTGTGGTTTTCAAACTGTAACAAATATTATTGTGGTTTTCAACGATTTTGGCAAACACGAGCCGAGATAAGGGGTCCAAAATAGCGAGCAGCTCAGGTACAGCAAAGAGGATGGCGCAAAATGATGTATGGGGCTAGGTCTAAACAGCTAGCCCAGCTCCGTTTAGAGACCACCCCTTCCTTTTGCCGCTTTTCAGCGGCAAAAGTGAATGGCGTTCGAGCCTCAGTCGACCTCGTGTTTTCCAGCTCCTCCTCGTACTTAGCATACTCCAGCGATGGCGATGGCCTCCTTCAGACTCCGCCACAAGTCCCCATCCTCACCATGATCTACAGCTACGACTTTCATTGGCGAGCTGTGGCGTTGATTCGCGTCTATGACGTCCCAAGTGTGTATGTATCGGGGCTGTTGGGGCCGAAGCAGCGCACACTTCGCCGCTGGTACGCTCTTTTCCTCAAGAAGGGCGTCATCAATGAAAACCATCCACGCCAAACAAGCGCACGTTGGCCCCGATCGTTCTTGCCGCTTGTCGAAGCATACGTGGAAGCTCATCAGACGTTTTAAATTGAGGGGTTGCGCGAATATATTATCAAAATTATATATTATTATATTGGTCGTATCGGCGCCCGAGATGGGGCTGCGCACCTCGGCGGGCTGCGCACCTCGGCGGGCTGCACCGGTGTCTCGCCGTTGATACAGTAGTCTTGCAGTTGAACAGCACACCGGAACCGTCCTTGACGGCAATTGTCTCCTCCTGCGGGCTCCTCTTGATCTCGATGCTGCCCAGATCTCTGCCGGGGCCGCCTGTCGGCTCATTGGTGGTTGGCACCTTTACCTGCTGCTGCCGCCAGAAGCACGTCGCGAACTCGCGCACCCTGTGAGTGGTCATGTATACGTCGTGCGGAATGCTGCTACGCGAGGCCGACTTGTCGGTCGTGAAGGTCTTCCAGTACGGCTAGCCGCGCTGCTTGGCGTGGGAGCTGGCCCAGTCCATGAGGTGGGTCGTACCCTCATCGACCCCCTCGGGCTCCTTCGTGAGCACCAGGTCGAGCACGGCGTCAGCGTCTTGAGTATGGCCGCACCGCACCCGCCGACTCGGGTCATCCCTGCACCCCCGCACCAAAGTGGCTAATGATCTTCACGTATGCGGCCTGGATCTGCAGGCTCTCGCCCACACCGTTGTCGACCGACCAGTCCTTCGTGGCCAGAATCTTGTCTAGATAATTTAGAGGACAGTGTAAGAGGTCAGCCTCACTGCGCATGGGGTAGCTAACTTACTGCGCACACGTACCCCGAGCAAGACGCATCGATTAACTGTACACACGCCGTATCGCGACGACGGTTCTTCATCTCTACCTTCGGCTTCGGTCGCTGGCAGCTTTGATTGCCAAGAACTAGCCAAGCGCCGCCGCTACGCGGCGGTAATTTTTTATTTGGTTGGAGCCGCTCAGCTTACTACGCTCGCTTCACTACTTGTGCAGCCCCCCCCATTCCGCTCGCCTGTGGCCTCGCTGCACTACTCGCCGTACTGGGTTAGTAATCGAGGCCGCCTTCGTTACGCTCGGCAGCAGCAAATTAGTTTTACCCAATGAAGGCCGCCTTCGCTGCACTCGGCAGCAATTGTTTTATTTTATCCAATGAAGGCCGCCTTCGCTGCGCTCGGCAGCA
>JAIKVD010001429.1:0-10895 GCA_024679075.1 Phytophthora uliginosa | reverse complement strand
CGCCCCCCAACGTGGCCGAGGCCGAGCGCAAGCTCACGCGCGCCGTGGACATCATGGAGCAGGCGCTGAGCATCCGCTACCGCTCGGCGGACGAGAAGGACGCGGCCGACCGCCTCAACAACAAGATGATGCGCTACGTCAAGATGATCAAGAGCCAACGCGCCAAAAGCGTGGGCGGCAGTGGCGGCTCCAAGGGGCGCAACCTCGTCAAGCACAACATCCTCGAGATGGAGCGCTTGCCAGAGGTCTACACACCTGTGCTGCAACTACTCAACAAGTACGTTTCCGTTGTTGCCATTATTTGCCGGAGCACTCATTCGCTTAACCGCCATGGCAAACGCGCCGTGTCGCAGTTAACACTAGCCTAAACTAATTCTATTTATTGTGTCTTTATGTGTATCTAACCAGCTCGAACCACTTGGGAGACATCTGCGAGACGCTCAAGCGCACCTTCGGCTTCCAGGAGAGCAGCGTGCTTAACCAGAAGGAGCACCTGTTGCTGTTGCTCACCAACTTCAAGGAGCAGAGCGGCCAGGACGACGGCAAGAAGAAGAAGAAGAAGAAGCAGGACGAAATCGAGGCCATCGACGACTACTTGCGCCAGCGCGACCCGCAGCTGGAGATCGACCTGGCCAACAAGGGCGTCACGCGTCTCCACAGCCGAATCTTCGCCAACTACAAGAAGTGGTGCAAGTATGTGTCGCAGAAGCCCAAGTTCTCCAGCGACCCGCTGGTGGATGTTTCGTTGTTTTTCCTCATCTGGGGAGAGGCCGCCAACTTCCGTCAAATGCCCGAGTGCCTGTGCTTCCTGTTGCACACCATGTTACCAAAAGTCAACAGTGGCGGCAATGAGGAGCCCGGCACGTTCCTAGCCAACACGATCCGCCCCATGTACGCGGAGCTGCGTCGGGACAGCGACAAGAAGACGAGCAAGGGCGCCACTGCCCCCCACAAGGACATTCGTAACTACGACGACTTCAACGAGTTTTTCTGGACCAAGAAGAGCCTCAAGTACGACTACACCAACATTGGCGAGGCGTTCGCCAACTACGACAAGAAGGGCCGCCCCAAGATCGTCAAGAAGACGTTCAACGAGACGAGAAGTTGGACGCGCGCGATTATCTCGTTCCGCCGCATTTTCTTCATGAACTGCGCGTTGTTCCTGGCGACACTGGGGTTTTCGATCGATATCGTGCTGTTCTGTCCTGACTCGACGATCATGTACGGAGTGGACGTGCAGCCCACGGATGCTACGGAGGTTCTTACTATCCTGGGCAAGAAGTATGCGGCGTCGACCGATAGCTCGTCTGTGTCAAACACGGACGATTCTTTATCGGGCAATATTAATACGGGCAGTGGGGCAGGCAGCCAGTGTATGTATGCCAAGCTGGCGACGTGCCTGGGTATCGAGTACTTCACATCAGCTTCTGACACCTTCGGCACATTGCCTCAGGACTTCAAGGAACTTCTCGAGATTGTGCCATTTACGGACTGTGTGGAAAAGCAAGTGGGTCGATGCAAATGCTACCACGATCTGATTGACAAGTGTTTCGAGCAGACGGGTGACGCCGATGAAGTGTCGACTGACGGGTCTGTCGCCTCGATCACGTTCGACCAGAGCCTATGTGCTCCATCGTGGTTACAACAGGTGAACAGCATTTTGGACGATGAAGGCGACGGCTTGCTTAATTGTGGCAGTTGCCAGCTTGATATTACCAGTCTCATCAAGAAGCCAACGCGTATCGTGACGCTTATTCAGGGTCTGATCAACTTTAGCCGTTCCGATAAGGGCGTGATGGCTCTTCTTGGCGGCGCCGCTATGATCGGCCTCGTGTGCGTTTGCGAACTGCAGAACCGCTTCTTCTCTGGTATTGGAATGGGCTTTGTGGGTCGCTCGATGCCTGTCCCTATGAAGACGTACTGCCGCTACACGTGCTTTTGGATCGTTCTGTATCTGTGCAAGCTGACGTTTGATTACCAGTTTGTTGTCAAAACGCTGGTGGAGACGACATTGTTCGTGTATTCAACCAACTCGACGGACTATCTCAAGTACTCGCACTTCATGCTGCAGACCTCTTTCCACAACATTATCTACATCCTGTTTCTCTGGATTCCGGCATGGATGGTGTTCTTGTACGACGCACAGATCTTCTACTCGGTTTTGTCCGTTATTTACGGCTCGTTCGCTGGTTTCAACCTACGCATTGGTGAGCTCCGTTCGTTCCGCATTCTTCGTTTGACCTTCAAGAAAATCCCTGGCGTGTTTAACCGCAAGCTCGTGCCCAACATTGCCGAGGAGCAGGCTAAGAAGAAGAAGAAGAAGAAAAACAAAACGAACAAAAACGAGAAGGACGAGACGGCTATGCCTGTGCGCCGCTTTGAGCGTATTTCGATGTCTCAAGGTGCGAAGCCGTTGACGGTGAAGACGCAAAAGTACTCGAGTCTGCTTGAACAGCGTGAAGACGAAGATGTTTACAGTGAGATGAAGACTCCTAACGGCACGGACGAGGACATGTCGTCGCAATCAAGCCGCACTTCAAACATTGGCTCCATTACAGGTGTGTCTGGGGCGGAGTTTGAGCGCACGATCCCGTTCGCCATGGCTTGGAACCGTTGTCTGACCAGCCTGCGCGAAGCCGATGTCATTAGCGACCGCGAACTTAACGTGCTGAGCTACCTAATCGATTCTAAGGATACGGTGGGCCGCAAACTGTACCCCCCGGCATTCTTGACGGCTGGCAAGCTGGACGAGTCGATTGACATTGTTCTCGAGTGCTCAGCGCTCTACGAAAAACTTAAGACCGACAAAAAGAAGAAGGACAAGACGCTTCAGAAGATTGAAACAACGATGCGCGAGCGTCTAACAAAGGATGACCTCCGTGTCGAGTCGATTTTGGGCTCGTACAAGTTCTCATCACAAGTTCTCCGTATCCTACTTGGTGAAGAACACAAGGAGCTGGATGACTGCTACAACTTCATCGAAGAGATGGCGTCGCACCAGCAAATTCTGAAGGGTCTGAAGCTAGACAACTTGTACATGTGCCGTGCTGCAGCTGCTGAGTTGATGAAGTCCATTCTGGAGGTGCCTAAGAAGTCGACTGAGACTAGCATCAAGTTCCAGCGTGCTCTTTACAAGGTTATTGACTCGGTCGAATCCGTGATCAACTGTCTCAAAATGGTCCTCGCAAAGCAAGAAAACCTGGTTCAGATGCTGAACGACACACCGCTGAAGCCAAACTCATTCTTCTTCCCCGGCGATGCCCAGCATTACGCCAGCCTACAGCTGCAGAAGATTGTGAATGACGAGGCTGCCTTGGACATTGTTTCGCGCGCGTATCAGCTGCTGACTGTGGATAACTTTGATGCGGAGCCGCGCTCGGATGAAGGACGGCGTCGCCTACGATTCTTCGCCAACTCGCTGTTCATGGACATGCCGGAGGCTAAGCCGATCCGCAAGATTCGCTCGCTGACGGTATCGACCCCGTACTACAACGAAATTGTGATGTACTCGATCAAGGATCTGACTGCTCAGAATGACGACTGCATCAAGCTGCTGTACTATCTGCAGACAATCTATCCTTTCGAGTGGGAGAACCTGCTGGAGCGCATTCCGGCAAAGGACATGAACGAGGCTCTGAAGAAGAACCCTGAGGAAGTCCAGCTGTGGGCTAGTTACCGTGGTCAGACTCTTGCGCGTACTGTTCGCGGTATGATGTACAACGAGGAAGCTATCCGTTTCTTGCACTGGTTGGAGATCGGTGAGAACGAGCCCATGCACCAACTTACATGTTCGTGCAACAAGTGCTGCAAGCTGAATGAGATGGTTGCTCTCAAATTCAACTACGTGTGCACATGCCAAATTTACGGGAAGCAGAAGGATGAGCAGAAACAGCAGGCTCAAGATATTGACTTCCTGCTGCGCAAGCACCCAAACCTTCGAGTTGCTTACGTGGATGGCCCTAAGAAGGTGAAGGATGGCCCACCCAAGTTCTTTTCAGTGTTGATTCGAGCTCAGGACGAAAAGATTGTTGAGATTTACCGTGTGGAGCTGCCGGGTAACCCTATCGTCGGTGAAGGTAAACCCGAGAACCAGAACCACGCCATTATTTTCTCGCGCGGTGAGCTGCTGCAGTGTATCGATATGAACCAAGACGGCTACCTCGAAGAAGCCCTGAAGATGCCGAATCTGCTGTCGACGATGGACCGTGGCACCGAAAAACGTCCTCTGACAATTATCGGTTTCCGTGAGCACGTGTTTACGGGCGGTGTGTCGAACCTGGCCAGCTTCATGTCAATTCAGGAATTGTCGTTCGTGTCGCTGGGTCAGCGTATGCTTGCCCTTTTCCATGTGCGTCAGCACTATGGCCACCCCGATATCTTTGACAAGCTGTTTGCCATGAGCTGCGGTGGTACTGCTAAGGCTTCCAAGGGTGTCAACCTTTCAGAAGATATTTTCGCTGGTTTCAACAGTACCCTGCGTGGTGGACGTACGTCTCACGAGGAGTTTATCCAAGTGGGCAAGGGTCGTGATGTGGGTATGCAGCAGCTTGCTCTGTTTGAGGCGAAACTGTCGTCTGGTGCTGGTGAGGCCGTTATTTCGCGCGATGCTATGCGCATGGCCTCTCGTTTAGATTTCTTCCGCCTCAACTCGTGGTTCTACGGTAACTTGGGTTGGTACTTCACGCAGTCGATGACGGTGGTGGGTGTGTACTTTTTCATCTACGGCAAAGTGTACATGGCTCTGAGTGGCATGGACAGCTACTTCCTCGAGAAGGGTGGACTGGGTATTGCTGGCACGCTTAACACATCGTGGGCGTTCCAGTTCGGTTTCTTGCTGGTTGTCCCAGTCATTGCAGTTGTGGGTGTGGAGCAAGGTTTCCGACATGGTTTTACCTATTTGCTCTGGAACATCATGACGCTTGGCCCGATCTTCTTCACGTTCCAGATGGGCACGCGTATGCACTACTTCGACCGCACGTTGATTCACGGTGGTGCCAAGTACCGCGCTACGGGTCGTGGTTTTACGATCAAGCACGAGAAGTTCGCGGAGTTATTCCGCTTCTACGCTTTCAGCCACTTTTACCGTGGAGTCGAGTTGCTATTTTTGCTGTTAATGTTCTACGCGTACGGCACGTTCTCGTGGTGTAATTGCTCGTGGAGACTAGACGCAGACTTTTACAACAATGTCGAGCCTACTGATCTGGAGTGGAGGACTCGTTGCTATGCCAATCACTACCAATCATGTGTGCTGCCAACGAACCAGAACTATGGTATGATGTCTTACTCGCTGTGGATTATCGCGGCGACCTGGATGTGGGCCCCGTTCTTCTTTAACCCGAGTGGTCTGGACTGGGATAAAATCATCGAGGACTACAACGACTGGCAAAACTGGCTTAAGACGACCAATGACTCGGCTGATAGTTGGTTTGGTTGGTGGTCGAACGAGCTTGAGTACCTGGAGCACACTACAAGAGGAAGCCGCTTCATCTCGGGTGTTCGCAAGCTTCGATTCTTGTTGATTGCGATTGGCATGTACCTGAACATGATGTACAACGCGTACTTCGAGACTCCTGGCCGTATCATTACGTCGGGCGATAACATGCTGACATACGCACTGTCTGGCTTAATTATCGTGATTTTGTTGCTGTTGATCTGCTGTGGTTACATCGCGAGCCGTGTCACCAAGAAGATGTCGATGAAGCAACGCAAACTTCGCAAGATGAAGTTCGTGCTTGCCTTCTGCTGCATGCTCATCTCGCTGCTAAGTTTGACGGTACTGTCGGTTGCAAACCTGTTCGAGATCTTTGTTCTGCTGTTCGTAGCAGTCTACTGGTTCATGCAGGTGTGCATCCTGCGCTTGCAGTACCACCACATTGTGGTGCGTGCGCTTGCTCGCGCATATGACCGTGCTGTCGGCTGGATCGTGTTTGGGCCCATTATGATTGTGTCGATGTTCCTGCCATTCATCTCCTCCTTCCAGCAGCGTGTCATGTTCAACAACGCCTTCACCTCAGGTCTTGAGGTATCGAAGCTCTTCGCGCACGATGTGGCACCGGCACAGGTCGTTAAGGTCAAGCGCGTATCGAAGAAGAAGAAAACCCGCGATGACTAAGCTAAGCGTCTTGCATGTCCTCCTCTACTGAGTTGAACAGCAAGTCTTGCTATTTTGTAACTTCATAGAAAACAAGATTTGGTTTTCGTTTGCTCACCATTTGTTTGCGTCCTCCTTTTACATGAATTGCAAGTGGTACTGACGAACTATCGTAGCTCTGCAAAGTGAATACTTTGAAGTAATACAGTAATTGTAGCGTGGTGAAGATATCAAAGCTACTGCTAACCTTGCATTCGAGTAAGATCCGGGGTTGATACAACGTGGCGCATACCTGCAAGTTCAGCTGCAGAACGATTGTTCAAACTGCCGTGCGGACTCACAACGTTCCGCTGACTGAATGGGACAAAGCTGCCTGAGGTGCTCACGGGCGATCGGGCGTTGTTGATACGAGGCGGAGAGCCAATCTTCAACTTGCCTAGGATCTCGGAAAACTTCTCCGTATCAGGTTGGAAGCGCTTCAGGTCTAGGTTCCGCCGGGAGTCTCCAGAAGCTTTTGGTTTTCGTGGGCCGGATCCATTCTCCTTACATTTAAGCTCAAAAGAGGACCGTGAACGCACGGAAGGCATTGTCAACTCTTGTGAGGGAGAAGAGGTATCACTGCTTTGGTCATCCCCTGAAAGCGGCTCAGTTTCACTTTCTATAGATGACATCGTGTTGCTCCGACGGCGTGCTCTGGCTTCGTCTTCTTCACTCGACAGACGCGAGCTTCGACTACTCGAGTCGCTCTTTGGAGCAACGCCCACGTTGGATGCACCCACTGGACCACCGATACCATTCGATCCGGCCGTGACTTCTCGCATCCTCATCACGTCAAACTCATCGGCATCGACTTCATTGTCGATCTCAATCGCCATTGCGCTCTCTGTATTTCCTCGAGCCATTTGGTGGGCAAGGCTCTGGATAGCATCTTCGATCGCGTGCATCCACTGCTCCTGACGACCCCAGGTGTCTGTGAGCACAATAAAGTTCTTGTAGCCTTTTGACGAGAACTGCAGTCCATGTGCACCGCTACCTGGGCCCTCCGTCACTCCAAAACTGTACCACTTACGGACTGAAGTTGGAATAACCCACTTCATACGATTCGCCCAGTTGGCACTTTGAAGTGTGTCACAGTACCACAGCTTATCGCACACTTGGCATAGTCCGAAGAACGTGATCGTGAATGTGAGAGCATGGAACGGCATGGGTACCGGGAACTGGATAAACGAGCTCACACGCGTAGGTTCCGGAATAGGGATATGGTCATGGATCTTATCCTTCTTGAACATGAAACCAGTGATGAACTCGTCCGTATAGGTGACCTTACAGTAGTGACTCGCAGCTCCAGAGAAAATGGTCTCTAAGTAGCCCGTGTATTCGTCCACGTCGGCGTTCGTCAGTGTGGCCGCTACGTATTCGACAGCGCTCTGCTTAAGCTTCAAGCATCCATGACACAGCGGAGCGTTCCGCTCGCCGAGCGGCAGCATCTCGACACGGTTCTGCTCAGCAAGAGTTTGCTCGAATTTCACCCACTTTTTGTGCTGAGATGTGTACTGCCGTACCACGTCCTGGGAGGTGATCGCTACCGATCCGCTCTTGCAATTAGGAGTGCTGCAATTAGCCATTTCATTTTAACAAGTTAGATAAAAACATCCAGCCCGCAAATAAAACACACTCAAAAGGCCACGTACTTGGTCAACGTGAAGATACTGTTTGCAATGGTTGTCATGTGACCCTTGTACTGTACATGCTCTTCGTACGCACGGATGACAAAGTCCAGGATGTTTGCCCCTTCAATGAAGAGGCTGTTCAGCAACGGAGATGACGGTAGTCGCTTTTGATCCGGATCCATTAGAACAAACCGAATGACGTCCGTAAGCTCGTGGTGCAACATACTGTTACTAGGGTGCGACCCGTAACACGCAAGCAAGCATGGCATCAGACCAAAATTTGCCATCAGGTAGTCTACGTCTCCACTTTGTATGAGCACACAACGCTTAAGGAACGTGATGATATGCAGAAGCGCAGAGCCCTTGGTGTTCACAGCCTTGATACTCCCCGGATTATAAGAAGTAGACATCGCACGAAGTGCGCTTACGTCCGACGTGACAACTGCGCGACACAGCTGCACGAATTTCTCCACTCGCGGAATCAATGCGGTTAACACAGACACGTAGACTGTCTTCAAGAGGCCTTCAATTCCCGTTACATCGCGTTTCTTCTTGTGATAGCCCAGCGTACCCATCAGCATCATAACGATGGACAAAGAGCCACCCTCACGAACAACATGCGACGTACATCCTTGAGTGCACTGGCGACAAACCTCAGCGAATCCCAAATCGATAAGCGTTCCAAACGAAACATCCGTCGTGTTGAGTAGAAAAAGTAAGAGCGACTTGAACAGCTCGTTGTGGTGAAGCGGGAAATGCTGGTCGGTAATTAATGGCAATGAGTGGTCTGTGTTCTCCACGAATGTCGCCACGTTGTTCATAATGTACACCGAAGGAGGATAAATGATGTAGTTTATCAACGAGCAAATATTTTCGATAGAATCTCGTTGAAAAGCGGTTCCCACACCCCAGCCTAGAGTTCGCTGCCACGAATACAAGCGAGCAAACAAGCAATCAAATATGTTGCTCTTCTGCACGTTCAGTTGACCAGCCTCGGACATATCCGAGTACAGCAGCCACACAACCGTATCACGAATCGAATCAAGCCCAATATGGCAAACCAACCAAGGTACGATAAACTTCCCTTCGTCTGCTAGGAAGCGCCAGATAAGCTCTCCAAGATTCTGGTTCACAATAAAGTGGTTGACAACTTTGCAGAATAGCACCAGCAGCACATCGTCCAATGGATCAGCAGTACACACAAAGTTGAACAGCACTTTCAGGTACCCGGACGAAGTCTTGATGTCATACACATCAGAAGTGTTTAGAGTCCATCCAGCACCACCAGGCTTGTAGCCTGTCTGGAAAATCTTTGGCGAGTACGATAGTGCCACCTCGCTACAGAAATGCTGGACGGTGTACTTGCCGTAATTAGGATCATCCGCAGGGTCGGACTCTGGAGAAGTGACCGGAACCGTGAGCAGGTGAAACACTTCATAAATAATTCGAGGTTGCTCCAGCCAAATGCTGGACTTGTGCTCGCGTACCATCTCTCGGTACAAAACGTCCACTGACATTTGACTGCTCTTTGCAATTTTGAGCAACTCGCGCAATGTCGAGTTCTGCTTTGCAACAGTTTCCTCAATTTTGCGACGATGGTCCTTGACGGATTCCTGACAAAATAATGGAGAAACCCACCAACGACCAGTTAGAAACCCAATTTCAAAACTAGCACAATTGAAAACAATCAATAGTTGCGCTCGGTCACTTACACTTTCCGCTTGTTCACGCAAAAAATCTTCAATGTCAGCATGCCCCGCCATCCGCGCCAGATGCTCTGCAGTGTTGCCATCTCGCTGCAAAACGGTATATTAACATAAACTATAATCAGCACCGAGAGCAGACTCAACGCTGTCATGGTGGTCATGTATCTACTCACATCCTTCGCGAACAGGCTAGCCCCAGCGTCAACAAGGACTTTAACACAGCCAAGATTCCCAGCACGCGCGGCTTCCATAAGGGCTGTTGTTGAGTTTGGCTACGCACAACGACCACAATGCGCACGTTAAATCCTAGTTTCTTACCGTATTGACGAATTCACCAACGTACACTTTGTGTCTCGAGCTCGGCTCCTCCTTGCAACAAAATGAAGATGCATTCCTCTTGACCACCTCGAGCTGCGATGTGAAGAGCTGTAGTTCCGCGACTCTGAATCGGTCGAGCAACCACGGAAGCGGTCAGTATGTAGCCATTTCGCTGAAAAAAGACAAAAAAAAGCTCTACGCACTCTATTTCTGGACAAGTTGATTCTTGCTCCTTTCTTGACAAGAAGCCTTACACAAGAAGCGCGTCCGTCACGAGCAGCAACCATCAACGCGGTCATGCCGTGCACCTAGTAAGAGTTGCTGATTAGTGCCACATCTCACTCATCCACAGCGGTAACAACGAAATACTTACATCTTCCAAGTCAAGACTGGCACCAAACATCAGCAGTGCCCGCGCGGCTTCCAGATTTCCCACAGAACACGCCATCATAAGTGGCGAAACCCCTGTTGGCTGTTCCGGACATACAACAAGCATAGTCAAGTCACCACAATCTTTTCTCCAACTTACAGACAGCGTCCACAAAGAGCAATTACCTTCTGCTCATCCAGAGATACTCCCAAGCTGTGCAGAATCTCAATGCAGTCCACATGTCCGTTCTCCGCAGCATCACACAGCGCCACTGCCTTTGGAATATTCTGCACCGACGCACCACACAAGCCAGCCCACAGTCAGCAACCCACAACACGAGGATTAAATCTGCAACTAGAAACGAATTCGGCACTGACATCCACCACGTTTCCCGTCGTGTCGATCTCCAGCAAGTGCCTCAGAAGCTCCACATCTCCAGCACGAGCTGCAGTCTGCACTCCAAAGTATACATCATCCGCCACGACATGTCTGCAAGCCTGTTCTCTCCAGAGCAGCTCGATCGAGATCCGCGGCGGCTTGTCCGCCAGCAGCTGGTCTGCGTGGTACTTGGACAGCAGCACGATCGGGATGGACACGGGCTGCCGCCCCGACGAGTGGAAGCCGTCGAACAGCGACTGGATCGCGTGCTTGTTGTCCGTCCTCTCGATGAAGACGATGCCCGTGACGCCCACCGCCAGCAGCCGCCGCACGATGTCGGGGAAGTGGACGCGGCCGCCGCG
>JAIKVD010001428.1:0-10899 GCA_024679075.1 Phytophthora uliginosa | reverse complement strand
GAAAACACGAGGTCGACTGAGGCTCGAACGCCATTCACTTATGCCGCTGAAAAGCGGCAAAACAAAGGGATGCTGTCTAAAACGGAGCTGGGCTAGCTATTTATGCCCGGCATTGATCGAGGTTGTAGCCTGTGCTCCCGTGGCCTGCCAAGTCAGCGACTAGGGCACCTGGAGTGAATGCTCCAAGACGAGCAGTAAGCGAACATGCGGTCGAACTGTGACGACGCCTTGCGCCTACGGAGGTGCGGAGTGTCCGACACTTCTTCAGGAAGAAGCCTGCCAGCCTGTAGACTGCAAGGTGAGCGACTGGACATCGTGGAGCGGATGCAATCCGACCACGAAAACCCGCTCACGTCGCTGCTCCATTATCACACCAGCGAGTTTTGGAGGCGCGGCGTGCCCCAAACTCGAAGAAGTGCAAGCGTGCGTGCCCGTCGACTGCAGCGTCAGCTCCTGGTCCGCGTTCACGCCCTGCGACAGCAACTCGTTTCCAGTAATGCTTCGTTGGGGCAAATGAATATCTTGTATTCTGCCATCACCTGAGGGCGTGGCGTGGCGGCTGCCCCACGTTTGATTGGTGCCTCGGCTCGCCCTTGGCCTAGCACATGGACCGTGACAAGTTAGCTGTGCCTTTTGCCGACAGGACTGGGTAGTCCTCAAAGGAGTTCGATAGCCAACGACCCATGAGTTTGATGATGAGGCGGTCTGCCCCAGCATTGAGGAGCGCTGTCGCTCCGCCAATTCGCACTGAGTGAGTCGAATACCGGGCTGGATCAAACCCGCACTTTGACGCAGCTTTCTTGATAGTCGTAGAGATCGTCTCCGATGAGATTCCTCCATGCTTAAGCGATAGTGCTGGGTCGTCCGGCTCTGTGCCAATCACCGCTGCAGCCTTGAGCACCCAGCGGGCCGCTCGTACAGGACACAGCAGACTATCCCCCGACTTGTAGTGATAGCGCACCTCCTCACGGTCGAATTGGTTGTTTTTCGCGCCCTCTCGACGACTTCCGCTCTTTTAGGAGCGACGACTTGCTCGTTCTTATCGAGGAACTGTATTGCTGCCAGACGTAAGACGTAGCTATGCACCTTTTTCCCAATATACAGGTACTCGGATCGCCTCAACAGGAAAAAATAACCGAGTAGCAGGCCACCCCATAGCAGTTGATCATGCGGCTGAGATAAGTCGACATCTCGAAGATGCAACGCAGAAGCCGCGCGGTCAAGGCCTGCTGCTTCACAACCGGATCTGTAAACCGATGAATACCACGCAGAAGGATTGCGTGGCTCGCATTCACACCGGGGTCATATCCTGCTGTATTGCGATGAAACCATCGCACCGCGCATAGTTTTGAGCAAATGGTCGAGTAAGTGTTCCCGACATGTCTCCTGTTCATGCCAAACTTCCCGCGCCAAGCTGTTCTGCATTCCTGTCCAAATCCGAGGACGCCAGCCACGGGCTGTAGTGCATCATATCGCACCATGCCTTCCACTGTTCCCAGGCACGAGAGTAGTGCTTCCTGGAAGACTGGGCAAGCGCCCCTGCTCGCAGCAGCGCGCCCAAAGACGAGAGAGATTTCGCCAGTCGGTCGGTATCTGCACCTGTGTCCAACCAGCACATAAGTTAGAAAACTCGCTGGCTAATGTTGGCGACTGCCACACCCTGCTGCCTGCATCCGCCATTTGATTATCGACTCCGGCAACGTGAGCGGCCGTAGAATAGAAACCATGTTCAACTTCACAGATGCCCATTATGCGCAGTAACATTTGTGCAAAGCTGTTGCGGCTCGTCTTGTGGTTGTTCCACGCAACCGCGGACATGTTATCAATCCAGAATCTTGTATGAGCCTCAGCGCCACCATCGGTGTTTTTCCACACGTGACCCCACATTAGACAGGCAAAGACCGCACTCATTAGCTCCCGTACGTTGATGCAGAACGTACTGTCACCAGTCTCATTGCAACGACGTACTAATTCCAGCTCTTCATCCGTAAATTTGACTTGCAAAAATTGTTTTCGCGCCGGAAACAATGCACACAATCCTCGGTCGCTCGCATCCATGTGGATATGGACGTTTGGCTCATGCTGTCGAGTGAATCTAGCCAAAGGAACTGAATTCAAATGTCCAATCTGTATAATCACAGCGAACCAGTGCAGGTCGTCTTTGGCATCGGCAGACATCTCCACACATCCATAGCGCGGGGCGCGTCGTGATATCGCTGCTACGCGTTGAAAGAAGGGTGCAGCTGGTCTTATACAAGTGACAACATGACGAAGGCTTCCCGAGAGTTTGCGAAGTTGCGTTCGCGTAGTATTGTCACGTTTCAGCATTTCCTGAAGGCGATGGAGTGCTTTCGATATCTTTTCCAACGGCATCGACACTGTTTGGGCTGACAGGTCCCAATCCAAACCAAGTGCTCTGCCCTTCTTGCACCACGACGTGAACTTCTTGTTATTGCACGCGTCTGGCCCGAGTATCGTGGTCATGGCCGTTCGAAGCGCAATTTGAGCTTCTGATAATCTGGATCCGATATCGGGTTCGATTGCAATGTGATCGTCGCACCAGATATTAGCGTCAAAGTTGTGTTTCCCTTTACCCGGCTGAAGTGACCATTTAGGAGCCAAGTTCTCGTAGAGGTGTCCGATCGCTGCACCCGCCACCCAGTAAGAAGAAGGAGAATGCTTCCATCCAAATGGGCAGCACAGATCAATTACCAGTATACCCAGTTCAGAAATGGTACCTGCAAAGCGTCCGACATGGTCTGACGACATGGGGATATTTCGGAAGGCGCCGTTTACATCCCGGTCATCATGCGTTGTAACCCGGGGAAATCTTTTGCCACCTTTTAAACAGCGACGTGCGAGGGCATCTGGTCCATCATAACAGACCTCTACTTTATGGTCAGCCAACGTGTTGTCGTTCACCGAGTCTCCTTGCGGAAACGAGAGATCATGGATGATGCGGGCATCAATAGATAAATCAACGTCACCCTTCTGCACTGCACCAAAGGGACTGTAGGTAATTCCTTGCAGTGCTGGCAACAAATTAATATCGAGAATGAGATCCCGATTTGAGTCTTGGCCAGCTCGTAATTGCTTGATAATGATGTTAAGTGCTCGCCTGGCAGACCCGTGATTTGGAGGAGGTGTTACTTGTGACTTGAAAGAGCATTTCCATGCTGGTATCACCCTATTTTTCACAATACTATGCCACTGCGAGCGATAACGATAGTTTTCCAGCCCACCCACACCCGTGGGTACATGCAACGTCTTGTTTGGACGAGAGTCTGACACTGATTCGCCCCGCAGCAGCTTCACAAACTCTGGTAGTTGGCAGCCCGATCGCCGAATGTATTCGCTAAACACTGATTGTTTGTTGCGGTCGATCAGGTATGTTGTGACGCCACTATTAACGGCGAAGTTGTCCATAGGTTTCGGAGGTGAGAGGCTGTGCGTCCTTAGGGCCTCGTTGAATTCGGTCGCAGCAGACTTTAATTGCAGTTTCTCCAAACGTTGACGGGCTAGTATGGTCTTCTCAAAGCGGTGTTGTAGTGATTTAACAGCTCGACTAGCGGTGGACGTGTCCGCGGTCTGCGCAGGTAGTCCCACCGAGGACAAATTCTGCGACGATCGATTCTCGATGGTGAACGGGCTCGTCGACTTGAGTCGACTGAGCGGTTCAAAGGTTGACGGGCTCGCCGACTTGAGTCGGACGAGCGGTCCGGGGATTGATGGGATCGTCAGCTTGAGCTGGACGAGCGGTCTGGTGGACGGGCCCGCCAGCTTGAGCTGGTCGAGCGGTCCGGTGGACGGGCTAGAAGGCATGAGCTTTCGGAGCGGTCCGTGGGTTGTCGAACACGTTGACAGAGATTGATTTACGCGTGGGTATTCCGAATTATGTAAGTGTCGAGCCGACTCCAAACATAGTCATTGCATGTTCTCCGACAGCCCTCCATAATTATTAGTGATGACATCGCGCACATTATCTGGCAGCACGGCTGGCTTAAAGTGGCAAAGTTTCTTGATGACGCAGTTGCCGTTTTTGCCCCGACAGCCTTGGGCGGACAAAAATCGCAAGCAGAGTTCCTTGTTAGCTTGCTTCGGAAGAGCATTCCGGACATCCGCCGGGATCGCGACTCGCTTCTCCGAGTGCAAGTTCTCTCGCGGCCGCTGGTCATGGCGTGTTGATCCTGCTCTTGCCTCTCTTATGGACGCGATGAGATCTCTTCGGAGAATTAATTGGTGCACCCGTACAAACGATTCGTGAGCCGCGCTGAAGTGAGACTTGATCTTGGCGACTTCCGTCCAATCTTCTCCAGCTATGAGAACGCGAAACAGCTCCAGCCGATCGTCAATTCACGCAGCGATTTCGGCCGTCGCTACTTGAGATGTTGGTATTTCACTAACCCGAAGTTCTCTGAGAAACTGTGTTGCAGCAGCCAGCGTTTCATGTACTACAGGTTTTTACAGTTGCTGTGTGAGGGTGCAGAGCACTTCGACAGCCCCCATTAGCTCCGAGAATTCCGCATTCCTTGGCGGCATTGGCAGGTTGTTCTTGCGCGAAAAATTGCTCATATCACTCCTGCGAACGCGATCACGCTTCTCCTGTTCCATCACTCTAATGAAATGAAGGATCGACAGCCCTCGCATTCCAAAATCACATCCAAATAGTGTGCGCAAGACAGCAGGGTGTGGAAAGAAGCCAAACTTCCTCCAGTAAATCTGTACAAACTCCACAAATTGTTGTGCCGTCATAGTTGCGTACTTGCCGTTTACGAGAGCCAGGTGGATCGACGTCTGCATTCCCGTAGGATTAAACTGATTCTTGTCGGAGCTGACTGTCTCTTGTCGGTTCCCTGGTCGAAGCATACTAGTTGGTTCTAATCCACTACGCTGAAAAGAAATGAGAGTGTCCACATCTTGTTCGAGCTGTGAAGTCTCTGTGGTTGTCTTTGCTGGAGCAGCAACTGACGCGTTCAAACGCCTACGCTTTGTATCCGACTGTGTCATCACACTAGGCCTTCTCGCTGTTGCCGTTGGAGCGTTGTCATCATCGCCAGAGTCACTGAGGCCATCGCTAAGCACTACTTCTGTGCCGCGGGAGCCCGATCCAGTATCCGTGCCGGTTTGGCCATCCGCTATATCGAATATAGTGTCGCCGAACTTCTTGCCCGAAAGATGAGAACGTCCACCTTCTTTGTAGTACACAGTCAAGAATGTGCTCGATGCTCACTTCCACTACTTCGAAGCTTGTAATATCCAGAAGAGGAAGGATGTCAGACTCGTCGATAGGCTTTCCTCCCATGTCGCTTAGGAGAACCTTTGTGTCACGTACTACAGTTCCATCGACCCCATTGAACATTTTGTACACGTGCTCATGCATCTGCTTCATCTCCTCGAACATGACGAGACTGGTGTTTCTCCCATAGCACGGCTGAAGAGCGTACACCTCGACGGCAATATCTTCCGTGCAGGATGCTGAGTACACAACCGACACAACAGAACCGCGAACATTGACATCGAGCCACCCTTGTTTCTGATTCTTCTCCCACCTGTATCCGACCACAAAGCCATATTCCCAGACACGAGTTCCACCGGCGCTGACCCTTGACGTACAAATGACCCCTCCTACAAATGTACCAGCGCCATCTAGCGCTTCCTCGGCGGACACAGACCTGGGGGACAGCTCTTCAAAGGACAGTTCGACTGACTCAGCCTGCTCCTCCACCCATCGCCCACTATGGACCAGTTTGACTTTCGCGTTGCCTCCGCGCGTCACGGGGCCTTCTGCCTTCCCGTACGCGAAGCCAACCATGCCGAAACTTCCAGGGCGAAGGTAAAAATGGGTGGGAGCCATTGGTGGGTGTGCTTGTCCGAGAAGTAGAGTTTCGAGGTTTTAGCTGCGGCGAGGAGATTTGAGAATGAGAGGAGTTTGAACTCCCTCTTCCCGAGCTCCTGGCCGGATCTATCTATAGTTACACTACTGCATTAGGAAACTCTGCCTTCGTCAGCAATCGCAACACCCAAGGGTGTTGCTAGCTTCCGCAACCTCCGAATTTGAAGGCCCGCAACTTTAGGCGATAGAGGAATTGTTCACCCCACCCGGTGGCGCCGGTTATCCGCCTGATTTCAGTCCAGCACACCTGTGCTATAGCCTTGGCAATCTACCCTTGATCCTGAGTCCACTTCACCGCTCGGTCCGCCATCTTGACGCGGCCACGACGTATAATCGCTGATCTCACCGCCGACTTGCATTCGTGTCGGGGTTTCGTCCACTTGCGTTTCTTCTTCCACAGGCAAACCAGCCGATTCAGGCGCGGATGTGGCTGGATAGAATGTATGTGTGCCTCTGCCCCTGCGTACGCGTTGAGTGTGGTAATAGCATCCAACCGTGAAGCGACTGTCACACTGTGGACTGGTCCCCCTACCGAGACTGATATGCTGATTGTTCGTTCCAGGGAAGCTTCTGGGGCATTAACCAGATGGACTACCATGGGATGGTCACCAGGGGACGCTTGCAAACGGAGCTCGTCGAGGCAGGTTGGAGTGAACACTAATTCAGGGAAGTGGGCCAAGAGGTGTATCATCAATGTGCGGACCTCATCCCCGTCTACGTCGGTGTGTTTGTGGAGAACCAGCCGCCCTGTACGTAAGTATTCCCACCGGACCACATCCTGTACAAGGCGACCTGGTGCTATGGTTTTCGCGTCGAGGGGTTCCAGCCCGAGTGTCAGCGGAGCCGCCTATTGGAATAACCAGCCTATCTCAGAGACAGGCAGCCATTCTAGACAAGGCGCCCCGGTCGTCCGTCTTAGTCCACCACTTAGAGCTCCTGCCTCTGCGCCAGCGAGCGGAAGAATGTTCAGCAAGCATTGGCCTTCACTCCAGTCTAATACGGGAGGGAGGGTATCTGTAATCAGCGTGTAGAGATCCATCATCGTGTTGTGTAGGTCCGAAGGAAGCGGGTAAGCCCCCGCCGCGCGGATCAGTCCCACCCCAGCTTTCCGCATGGTCTGACCTGGCCTAAATCCACCGAAAATATGCCCACCGAAACCGGGGGTTACCAACACAGGTGGTGCTGTTGACGTTCCGCGATCATCATGTAATATGTCACAAATAAGATGGTCCAGCAAGGAGCCCCCGACCGCCCAATCGCTGATCATGGTTGCTGCCATCGCCAGTAGTTCTGCCCGGACATCTGGCACTGCCATCCCACCATCCCGCCGGGGCAGGCCCGCTACGTCCTCGTCAATCCAGGGGTCGCCTCCAGGAGCCATCTCCGTAAACAGTCCGGTCCACACCAAGTTCTTGATGCATTTCGAATAAGTCTTCACTATGGCCGTGGTAGGCCATGCATGCCGGCCCACGTATAGTAGCTTGGGTATAATGACCGCTGCTGCTACCCGGGCGCGTTGATCTACCGTGAGTGTGCGGTGACTAGCCAAACGGATACGGGTCTTCAATTGCATGTCCGCCACATCCCACGAATGCGCCGCGCTAGGCCGGCTACCTGCCTGAAAGCCAAGATACCGACATTTTTTCGAGCAGCCGGATGTCGTTCGACCATGCAGAGACCACGCTTAGTCCATCCGGGTGGAGTGCGATAGCTACCGTTTTTTCCCGGTTGAGAATGAGACCGGAGGCACCACTAAAGTAGTCGAGGACTAGCAAGGCCGGTTTCAGTTCGCCGGGGTCGCGTAGATAGACAGCCGTGTCGTCCGCATAACCCGCGACACGAAGTTCCACCTGCGCTGCTTGTGTGTGGAGCACTACGCCGCGATGGGCCCCCTCTTGATGAAGCCGCTGGTAGAGTGGTTCAAGCGATAAAATGAAGAGTAAGGGGGCCATGGGGCATCCTTGCCGTATACCACGAGTGACTGGAACACTGCGGGAATGGACCCCATTAGCCAAAAAGCGAACCGTCGTCCCTCGATGAAGTATCTTGACAAAATGAGGCGGGTAACCATGGCGGAGGAGGATCGCACATAAGTAATCACGGTCCAGAGAGTCATAGGCTTTGGCAAAGTCAAGCAGAAGCGCGACGGCGGCTCTCGCCGGAGGGGAGCAGGAAGCCATTCTTTGCGCGGCCACCAGAAAGTCTATCGTGGTATGGATTTGGCGACCAGGGACGAACCCGTTTTGATACACACTGATCCTCCTCGCCAGTGTTTTCCTCAGTTGTGTCGTGAGGAGTCGAGTTAGAATCTTGTAATCCGTATTAAGGAGCGCCAAAGGGCGGTAATTCAACGGATTGCTGCCGTCTCCGCCTTGTTTAAGACAAAATATGTCCACGCTTAGAGATGATGATGGGAAAACTTGCGCGGCATACCACAATTTGTAGAGTTTGGTCAGCAACGGGGCGAGAATCACCGCGTGCTCTCGGTACCAATCATTGCCCAGTCGGTCCGGGCCGCAAGCTTTACCGGGCTTGCCCGGATTGCGGCGACGACTCTGTCCTCCGTGATGATGTCCTCGTTGGCGAACTCAGCCACATCACTACCGTCAGTCTGTGTCATCCATTGGCTGACCTGATCGAGATTCGTTGATAAAGCTGCTGTACCTTGCATGATGGGGCTCCACCGCTCAGCCAGCGTATCCGCCTTCTCTTGGGGTTCCCTTGCAAGCTCACCAGTCGCGGTTCGAAGCGCTGGGATGACGTTGTCGCTAAATTTGCAGGAGATCCGCTGAAAGAACTACTTAGTTGTTTTTTCGGGTGTCCAAGTGTGCGATTGAAAAAGCCGCTGGGCTTTTGTGCGGACCCAATCTCGCTTAAGCGTGGCGATGCGTTGCGTGAGGTCTCTTGCCTTGGTTTGCAGTGCTTCCAATACCTCTCGCGGAAGTGGGCAATGTCCAGCGTCTGCATTAATTGATTAATTCGCTTCATTCGATGATACAGACGTTTGAGCTTTTTGCGATAGGTGCTCTTCCTGCTCCGGTTGGCGTCTCGCCGCGCATTGAGAAGTCCAACCACAATACTGGTTTTAGCCGCGTCCCACACTTCCGCTGCCTGTTCAGCTGTGAGAGTGGCTTGCTCTAGCGCCTCGGCTAAAAGCCCCAACTCCGTCTGCACCACCTGGTCAGCTCTGACGCTGGGACTGGAAAAACCCGCTTTGGATTTCGGATTCGTACCGGGTCCTGAGGCGAACGTAAATGTAGTGCAACTCCTTTGTGATCCGTCCGCATTCCGTCGGCGTCAAGGTGCGTGGCCGCCAGCCATGGTTTAGCCCTATCATTCGCATACCACTGATCCAGTCGGCTGGATGCCAAACCCCCGCCCCGGGATGGTATACTCATGAGTATGATGCTCAGTATGAAACCATTGAAGCGAATCGGTGTCCTCCGGGCCGGGTAATGATTGTGCAACGCTATCATAAAGTTTCCAGCGTTGCAACAGACAGTCCAGAGCTGGTGAGTAATGGTCATTCGCCGTCGGTGCATACGATCTGTCTCGCACCCCATGCTGGGTGCAATTGAAGTCGCCCCCGACATAGGCGTGAACACCCGTAGGAAATTGGATCTCCGCTAGGTGCGTGTAGAAGGCTTCGCGCGAGGGGGGATCCACGGGTGCGTAAACGTTACAAACGTACACAGTCTCTCCATCTAGTTGGGCGGATACCGCCATGAAATGCGGCGACCAATACTCCTCGAGTACAGGCCGAACATTTTGGAATTTGCTCCTGGGGTGCACGAGCACTCCTACGCCAGCTGCCTTGGTGTCCTCCCCCGACCAGTATGAAAGCGTGGGTAGCTCGGGGCCTACGCGGTAACCCCATTGGTGGGCGTGGTCCCGAGTGGCCAACGGCGCAGTCTGCGCCGTGACATGCGTCTCCTGTAGTAGTACCATGTCAAAATGACCGTGACGATGTTGTCGTTTAAACGACGCCAGCCAAGCAGCGCGATCCGTCACTTCTCTACCGAAGCCTCTCACATTTTGGCTTAGTAGGCAACTCGTGACTTCGTCCTCATAGATCGAAGAGTGCCAATCCCCCTTACGTTTCCGAGCGAGACACGGCCCACCGCGACTATGATACCGGAGGCAAAAATATCAGCATTTAGTATGACAGGGATCATTTGTCCTTAGTGGGTGGGGAGAAGACGCACGGCTGAACGGCGTAAAATTCCCCAAGCTGAGGCTGCCTCTCACCTAGCTTGGGGTGGGCAGCTTAATGACGGTTGCCCGCAGACGGCGCGCCCATGCTCGCTGCGGGCGAAGCGTGCGGGGTGAGTTCCGTCCGCGAGGGACCAAGAGGGAGCCGCAGTGCATGGCTCCAGTCTCGCCTGGCGACTACACTCTTGCAGAGTGTCTGTAACTGAAGGTGTTCCTGATACCAGCGTGCTCGTGAGCTGGTCGGGGCCCTCCCCATGGCGGTATCCTCCCAGTCGCGAACCACGTATGGTAATGTGTGCAGTAAGAACCAGTGCTCCAGCGGGATGTCGATTGGCCGTACCCTCAGCAAGGAGCTGTCAACCAATTGACCAAGCGTTTCCCATCGACGACTATCGCGGGCAAGTTCCATAGCGTCTTGCGTGGCAGCCTGGTTGCACTGCTCAACCCATGTTGCGCACATATTCCTGGCTCCGTCGTCACTGTCTTCATCATGCTGAATCCGTTCGAGCGTCTGGAGTTGGTCGAGATACGCTTCGCGCTCCCCCCAGTTGTTCAATTGTTCGTGCGTGCACCCTTGGACCGCCATTTCTGGAAATGGGAGGTAAGCAAGCACATGACGAAACGCCTGGGGTGTAGAGCTGAGCCAATCAAGTGATGCAAGCCATGGTGTTTGTCCAGCCTCCGGGGTCGGTATACCGGTATACGCCTCATCATTTGCTCTGTGGAGACGCGCCGCCAGCCTGCTGTCGATAGCGTCCATTGCCTTGAGGTCATGGTTTTTGAGAAGCCGTTCA
>JAIKVD010001427.1:0-10905 GCA_024679075.1 Phytophthora uliginosa | reverse complement strand
GCGCCGTCTCGCAGTGCGACTACCTGCGCGACAAGATCGCGCGTAAGCTCGAGAGCGACCGGCGCGAGCTGCAGGAGGCCAAGGCCAAGATACAAGTCAAGTTGGAGGAGTGGCCCGTCGAGCGACGCATAGCGCAGGTGGAGGCCGACCGGCAGCAGGTGCTGCAGCTCATAGCCGACATCAGCGCGGGCAAGGCGCGCCAATCGCAGATGGTACAAGCTCAGCAGCAGCCGTGGTGTCCATGAGCTGAGGTGCTCAATTCAGAAGCCAAAAACTATGCGACGCTGGTCCACTGCGTCTCTTTCTCGTGTCTAATGAGACGACCCTGGAAGAGGTCCCCAGAGACAAGAGATGGAGAGGTGGGGTCCCTCGCGAATGGAATGTTATTTGCTTTTATTTCTTCCTGCTCTCTATGCTCCTGCGCGTGTTGCTTGCACATGTTGGCCGACTGACAAGGTGACCCGACCACTTTGATGGAGTTCCCTCTATTCACCCACAGGCCACCTGCGGATGAAGAGTGGGTCCGTTTCCGTGGGAAGACACGGGCACGATCGCGTTGCATGCGAGTATGCGGCGTTGGCCAGTTGCGGTGATGCAGGTGCCGTCAAGCATCGATCGTTGAAGGAACATGTTGTGCTGCGGCAGTTTTCCTCGCAAATGAAGGGTCGACGCCAATATTGGCCGGAAACGAACGGGGCCCTTGGTCGGTTATCGCCATCGAGTGCAGCGAGAGACGCCATTTACGGCTGCAATCGCTTGTGGAGCAAAGCCCAGCGGAGACGAACGGAGTGTGTCCAAAGTACCCGAGACCTCCTGCCGGTGCAACCTGCTACGGAGCCCAACGACGAAATTACGCGAAAAATGGCAGCGGCGCAGGCGATTTATCGCGTTGGCGATCGCGTAGACGGTCTATACGATGAAAACACCGACGATATGTGGTACCCGGGGCGGATACGAGGCGTTCATCTAGGCGACGCAGAGTCTGACAGTGCAGACACGTTTGAAGTTTTGTACGACGATGGAGAAGTGGAGATGCATGTGCGACCTGAATTTCTCCGCCAGCATGTGCCTGGCACCATTTGTGTTGGAACTCGTGTACTTTGTCGTTACGATGGGGGAGAAGAGTTTTACCCCGGACAAGTTTCTGACGTACAGGAAAACGGAAGGTATACGATTGCGTACGATGACGGAGAGGCGGAAGAGGATGTGCCCCTCGATCACATTCTGGAGCCCAAGAAAGAGGAAGAAGGAGAAGTGGCGGGTGCAGCAGACGAAGAAGAACAGGAAAAAGCGTCAGACGATGCAGCATCGGAGCAAGAACAACAGTGGCAGGAGGAGGAGGCAGATGCAGATGCAGAAATGGAGGAAGCACAAGATTCTCCTAACAACCTAGCGGATGAAACATCTAGTGGAGCGGATGTAGCACAAGAAAATGAAGAGAGCGTGAACGGCGATGGCAAGTCCGACAAGCCAAATATTAACGAACCGTTGGAGCATTTCGATCAACCTAGGCCTGATCCGCCAAAGCACAACGAGGCCTTCGATTCAACCCGTCAGGATGAAGATCATTCCGACCCGACCCCTGCGGGGGTGTCTGCTGAACGTGCTTACATTGTTGAATCGCTCCAGCTATTGGATAAGCGACTGGGGGACTCATCGTCTACCAAATCCATTCTCTCGACGTTGGTTAAGCAGATGCGTGCGTATCCCCAAGTCACAGCCGATCTGGTTCATGAACGAGGCGGCGAGCGTTTAATTATTGACGCGCTCAAATTTCATCAATCACACGCGGTCATTCAATGCTATGGATTCGTGCTCCTGCGCAGACTCTGCTTTTTGTGTGTGAAAAGCACGCACTATTTGCTGCGCAATGGAATCGTGGAGTTGGTGATTCAAGCAATGAACGCGTTTGCGGAGGATGCTATTCTCCAAGCGTCTGCCTGTGGAGCGTTAGCTGTATTTACGAGAGTCCAGTCTGGTTTGAACATTCTTATCGAGTACCAAGTGGCGCAGCTAGTGCTATCTACTCTCATTTATCACAAAACTTACAGCGTTCACACGCGGCAAGTGCATTATTACGCGTGCGAAGGTAACGTACCCGCTGTGATGTTATCGTATCCAGCAGGTTTTAACTCTGTTGTCGAGGGTTGTTTTTGTGGTTTTGATATCATGTTGCAGTCTTGCTGGAGCTGTGTGAGCTGGATGATCTTCAAACGCTGAATCTGCTTTGTGGTGAGCAGGAGGAAGATCTTACAGGTGATATGGCTCCAATCTCTCTCCTGCTTTTCTTGTTGCGCCAGGGATTATCACTCGATGACAAGAAAGCTTGCTGCGCCGTCGGTAGCTTACTGATGTGGTACGAACCATAGAGATTGTTTAAACCAATTGTGTAGTCGACTCTAGCTCATCGATATGGATGTTTTGCACGCGTGAATTTCAGCTTGGCGGCCAGTGGGAAACGTGCAGCTGCATTGATGCTGAGTCTCAATGGAATAGCTGAGCTTTCAACTGTTATGGCGAGATACCCAACCGAGCCAAGTATTCAAAAGTACTCTGCTGCAGCGTCGAAGCAAATTGCACTTTGCAGTGTCCGACAATCGCCCACAAAGAGAATCAAGGATACTGCTACCGAGATCTTACGGGAAGCTGAGTCGCTTGGAAACACTCCCACAGATAGACAGCCCATGAAGAAAAGCTCGCTCCGAGGCCAATCTACCAGCGTTGGGAAGCGCAAAAGCAACACAACCACAGGTTATGGAGTTCCGTCATATCCCCGTGGCGCAGCATATACCTCTGGCACACCTTATCGAAATACTCAAGGCTTTTCAAAAGCGTCGTCTCCATACGGACAAGGAACTTCTGGCTTTGGTGATGATATGAGCACACTTGGCTATCCTGGCCGTGATTTTCCTGGAGCTGCAACGGCACCACAGCAACCAAGCAGCCTGGTCATTCTTGACGGAAGCCTTGGAATGGACAGCGGTATCGGCTCTAGCAACAAGCGAAAACAACTTTCGAAAGAGGACCGACAGTCTGAGCTATTTGACGCGTACGGCATCCAGGGAGTAGCCAACAGTGCCACTGGAAGGCCGTATGGAACGAAGAGAGCGCAATTGAGAGCACATCTTGCGTCCGCAGAATCGCCTTGGGCCCCACCGCAGCCGCATGGTCCAGCAAGCAGCAAACCTTACTCTAGTCGATCAGAGTACTTGGATCACGGTCCGGTCTATTCGCACCGAGATTTCATGTCGAGTAGCCAGAATCGCTGGGACGACAGTGACGAGCCTCGTCACACTGTCTACGACCCTGAATGGAGGCAACCTCGAGGAGCAAAGCGGAAAAAGAAGAACCCAGCGCCCCGAACAGCATTCCAAGTAAAAATTGAAAACGAGAACCAGCTTCGAGTGTCCAGAGAGACACGCTCACCGTATCCATCCCCTCAGCGGTTGGGTGCTGCGACTAAAAGAGCAGCGAAAGCGCGGCAAAAGCGAATCTCTGCTGGCGGTAACTCGTCTTTGACCGGAAAGTCGAACAACACTTCATCTGAATCATTAAACGACTACGCCACTCAGTTGTTTCAAAACAATTCATCTCGCACAGGAGCCGGTATCCCCACCAGCTCCAAATTGACGCCGAGAGAGAAAGAGGAGATCCGGGAGCGAGAACGATTGAGCTTTGCTGAAAAGCTGCACAAGATGATTGACAAAGCTAAATCGACGTTGGCAAACGGCAACACGACCTCCGTTCCTGCTGTCGACCATTCTGCAAGACAGCAGAAATCTTCTGCAAGCTCTAAAACAGCACGAAGAATTCGTGAATCATCTTCGGATGACAAGCGCCCGTTTTCGAAGAAGTCGCGTCCAGTTGTCAACAGCACGCCGAAACATGCCACGAAGGAAGTTTTGTCGCCCCGAGAATCAACTGAGACGAGGCCTGCAAAACCAACTTCCGGGGTGTCTAAGCGTCAAGCTACTAATGAGGGCCAAGAAATATCCTCTGGTCATCAAGCATCCGTGGCTCCACGAGCCAAGCCAGTCGCTTCCCGGCCTGTTGTGCCCCCAAACGCAATTGCAGAGCAAAAGCCTCGGCCTATCGTCAAGTCAATCAAGGTCGCCACTACAAAATCTGCTGATAAGAATGAAGCGGAGAGAGCTAAGGAGTCTGTTACTGCTGCAGCACCTGCAGAAATTGTTCCGGTTAGCACCCCCGTGACTGACGAGCCGCTTCAAGTGGATTCGGATGCTGTTGCAGTGGAGGTACCGCCCGAAACAGTCGATGGAGTACATGTGTCAACAGATACGACATCCACACAGCAGCAGGTCGAACCAGAGATTCCCAGCAGTAACGAAGCTGCCGAAGTTGAAGTGGAGGGTGTGCCATCAAACGTACCAACTGAACTGAAGGTGGTGGGCTCCACAGCACATGAAGACGCTTTGCCATCTGGCGAAACCAACGCACCCGAGCAAGATATTACGACTGAAGAAGCGGCCATGACTCCAGCACCAAGCGAAACGGAGACCATCACTTCTCTTGTTGATGCTTCGCTGCCACCGCAAGAGGAAAATGTGCCTGACACTGCCACAGTCGTGGAAGCTACAACCGATTTACCGGAGACATCAGCAGACGCACCACAATCTATTGTATCTCCTTCGGAAGAGCCGAGTGCATTGCCGGAGCCTGCTGAAGACCAACCAAGTGGAGGTAGTGCGACGGTGGATGCTATGTATGGTGATGCGTACAACGAATTCGACGATAATGGTGGTGATGATGAAGACATGACAGTTGATGCTGGAGCAGATGCAGATGATAATCAGATACCAGTCACGGGAACAACGGACCCCCCAAAAGATGTTCCGCTCCAGGAGAGTAAGAGTGGAGAAGCCTTATATGACGATGGCTACGACGAGTTTGATGAGGACGACACACCTACTGTTGAAGAAGCTGAGGCAGAAGGTGCCCATACTGCGGGAGGTGACGACAATCCAGAGGAAGAAGCAGCAGGCGAAACTTCTAGTGCATCGGTAGGTGGTGACTCTGAACCAGCACCAAGCGTGATCGAGATGTCTGCAGAAAATGACAATCCTCCTGGTGGTCCCGCTGAGAATGAGGTTAAGACGGAGGATGAAAGTACGGTGCAGGGTGGTAGCGTGAATGACAAAGCTGGAGATGTTGGTGGAGATGCACCCGCGAGTGAGTTTGCGGTTAATGAGCCGGAAGAATTACAAGAGTTGCGATCACAAACGCCAGACGTCGACAATATCTCACAAGAAGCCCCGGATGAACTCGCAAGTAACACCGAAGAGGAACAGAACGATAGCACGTCTCCCGGTCTGGAAAGTAAACCCGCACCAGATCCAAGTGATGAAAGCAATTTAGATGGTGGTGGTGAAAACGAACCTGACAGCATGGTAGTCGAGGAACATACTGACGGTAACGATACTTTAGATGGCGTCGTGGATGCTGAGCATCCTGATAGTGGTGATGAGCTCAAGTTAGAGTCTGGCTCAGAGGCTGGTACTACTACTTTGGTGGCTGAGCCGACTGTAACAGACAATGAGGTCGCTGAGCCCAGTATTCAACCTCCTCCGGCTGAGGATGAAGCTCCAACAGCAGATATCCCTGGTGAACCAGCCGATTTAATTGCTCCTGCTCCTGAAGAAGCACTAGCCCATGCAGCCCAACCCCAAGAAGACGAGGATAAACAAACTGAAGCCATCGAAACTGGTACCGAGGTCTTGGGGGGGAATGAGTCTGCACCATCGCTGGAGCAAGATGAGGAGTCCAAAAAACTGTCAGCGGATAATTCCGTGGTTAGCATTCAGTCTGCTGCTTATGATGACGACAACTTCGATGACGAGGAGAGTCATCAAGAAGCAGATTCAAACGAAGCAGTGGGTGATATTAATCCCATCGCCTCTCCGGTCGAAGAAGTCGCTGCTTCTGTAGATCAAGTAGCTGAAGTGGTGGATCTGCCACATGATCAAGACGGAGAAGCCATTCAGGTTGCTGACGCTCAGGTCGATGCAGGAACAGCAAATGAATTGACAACTGATACAAATAAAGAGGAAGAGGGTTCCAAGGGGCTAACAGCTAACAGTTCTGAGCTAAGTGTTCAGTCCGCAGCGTATGAAGAAGACGATTTCGACGATGGCGCACACGAAGAATTTGCTCAAGAAAACCGCACAGACAACGCGGAATCTGAAGACCAAACGCCTGATCAGGAGCCAGGTGTAGATGGAGACACTGACGTTGGTGAAACGAATGTGTTACCTGAGCCGAGTCTACCAATTGACGAAGCGTCTACAACATCTGAAGTTGGTGAAGAAACCTCAAACGAAATCGCGGTAGACAATGAAGCTTCGAGTAAACAGCCAGCGGCCTCTGGGAGTGAAGACTTCGACAATACTGCACCAAGTGAGTCGCGAAAGGGAAGTACGGTCGAGGCGTTGGATACAGAAATGACGGGCGAATCGTCAGAGGTACAGCAACTGGATCAAAATGATTCCACAGCAACTTCAGATCCCGGAGCTGTTGTCGATGTACCAACAGTTGAAAGTAATGTACCAACCACGGTGCACCAGGACGAAGCTGCTAAGAACCAGAGGACGGCTGAATCAGACAAGTATGACGACGATGCCGAGAATTCAGGTGAGTTGGCAAACGAAAACGACACAAAATCGGTTGATGCTCCCCCTGAATGCCCTGTCGAAGGATCTGATCTTCTCCCAGAAGCTGCTGAAAGTGCCACCGCACCTTCAGCAACAGATGATACTTATACCTGTGAGCCTCCTGATATTACCATTCCAGCAGATGAACTCAGAGAGGAAGAAGCTCGAGACAAACCTGACATCAGTGCACAGCCAGCAACGTATGATGAAGACGACTTCAATAATGGTGGAGAGGAAGAGCAGATATCTCCGTCTTTGGTACCCCAGGATTCTGGTCTTTTTGTAGATGGGCAAAAGGATGAAGACCTGAAGGACGAGATCTCAATCGTTCAGCTAGCGTCAGAACAAATCAGCGACGAGGTTGTGGACACTCCAGCAGCAGAAACAAACGACATCGATGAACCTGCGGTGGATCCTTTAGAACCTGAGTCGCAGGCAGACGAGCAACAACAGCAACTTGCTATTGAAAGCGAATCGATTCCTGCTATAGAAACTGCTGCAAATGATATAGCTGATGATCTTCCGTTGGAAACAAAATCTGAGCTAGAGCCAGCAGTCTCCTCAGGCGAAGAAGATAGTGATCTCGTGGCTGCAGATGACGACCCCACCTTAAATGCTCCAAACGATAGCGTGAGTTGTGTTGTGGTGGAAGTGGCACCATCTGAGCCTGAAACTGCACTACCGATCGAACCTGAATTTCAGTCTGCTACTCCCAACGAGCAAGCCGATGGTGAGGAGCCTACTCAGAATGGTGGCCTTGATGGGGTTGTTGCGCCTGAAAGTGTCGTTGACGTCACGCCAGCAGAGGAAGCACTGGAATCAGAACCACAGTCAACCAATTTGGTCGAGCCGAACAAGGCTGAAGTGGTTACTGAAGCATCGGCGCCGGAGCCGAGTGTAGAAGTTACCACCGAGAATGTTGTAGCTGAACGAGCTCCTGATTACACGCAGGGTGACGACGAATTTGACGAAGATTCACCGGAGTCTGACCCAGCTCCGGCCGATGTTACCATCAATTCAGCAGATCCTTTGGAGGAAGCTGCGCAGGAGGAGATCCAGTATGGCGACGCCGACTTTGATGAAGATGGGAACGATACTGCTGCTGGGAAGGACGTAGCGTCTGAAAGTGCACTTGTCCAAGATGGTCCTGGTGAACCTGAGGAAAATGCAATTGCAGGCACAGAAAGCCCTCTTCCTGTTGAAATCACCCAGTCAGAGGATAGCGCTGGTGTTGTTTATGATGAACCTGAAGAACTCAGGGACACCGAGGAAGATGCAGCCACAAGCTTCCCTAGTGAAGACGCACAAGACATGCCAGAACCCTCCGAAACGACAGCAGACATCACTGGTGATAACGATGCTATGGATGTTACAACTCCGGAGGCAACGGAAAATGCTTCTGCTTATCCGAGTGACGACGCTATCATCGCAACAGATGAAAAGGCTCAGAGTGAACCCCTTGTGTCGAGCCCAGATGCCACGGCATATGAGGAAGACTTCCCCGACACTTTACCTGAAAATAATGGGGAAGTACCAGCGGACACTTCTTCCTTTGTAGAGGAAGAAGCCGTCGATAATGACGACAACACTGCGGCTGATTCTGATAGCTCGGCAACTGAAGCCGCTGCTAGTGGTGCTCTTGATGTAGCTGCTGATGAGTCAGCGCAACCTTCCGCTGACATTGACGTGGTTCCGGATTCACCACCAAAAGATGAGGGCTATGACGAAGGGTTTGATGATGATACTACCCCTCCAGCTCTTGACTCGATCGATCCGGTTGGCCCCATTCCCGTTACTGAAGATACCGTCAATGCTGATGTTGGTGTCCCCGATAATAATTTTCCCTTAGAATCCCCCGAAGATACAGTCGTAGTTGAAAGCGTTCAGCTGCGCGAAGATGAAGGTGCACGGGGTGAACTTGACCCTAATGTAGCAGAAATTGTCGCTCGAGACGAACAGGAAGTGAAGCCTGAAGACTGCGATACTGCCAGCTCAGCTGAAGTGGAACCAACGGAGACACATGCGGAATCTGAAGTAGTGGAGCCTGAAGCCGCAGAACTCGAAGCTAAACCCGAAGCTTCAGAAATGGGAACTGTTCAGATGGTGGAGCCCGATGCAGCAGCAGCGAGCAATGTTGTCGAAGCTATATCGGTGGAGACCGAAGTCGCCGTACTGACAGTCACTGAATCAGACCCTGTCGATATCGAATCTGTTAAGTCTGAAGCTGCCGATTTAGAGCCTGTAGAGCCTAAAGCTGCAGAACTGGAAGCTGTCGAGTCCGAGACTGTTGCAGCCGAAGAACCAGAAGCTGTAGAGCCCGAGGCTATGCCGGCTCAAGAACCAGAAGCTAATGAGCCCGAGGCTATGGCGGCTCAAGAACCAGGAGCTGTCGAATCCGAGACTATGGCGGCTGAAGAACCAGAAGCTGTAGAGCCCGAGACTGTGGCGGCTGAAGAACCAGGACTAATGGCGTCCGAGGTTGTGCAGTCTGAACTGACAGAAGCAGATGGAGACCTGGAAACAACGGAGGCTGCAGCAGCAGAACCCAGTGTAAACGAATCCGAGTCGAACGAAGCAAAGGATCCGGTGATTGAAGCTACTGAGTCTGAAGCCGCGCCTGAAGACACCCCACGATCTGAAGATGCCAAGTCCAATGCTGCTTCTACTCCTGCCTCGGAGCCCACCCTGGAAATTAGCAGCGCTGAACCCCCTCTTGATGAACCCGCTACATTGGAAGTTAACCTAGAAGAACTTTCGCCAGAAGCTTCGGAAATGGCCAACGGGGTCGGTCTGGCCAGTAGTGACAGTGACGACTTGCCTACAGAGGCTGTCGTCAAGGGTGCGGGGAATGCTGTCGAGGACAGAAATGACCCGATCTCGATTGCGGATAACGAAGCGTCCAGTGGAGAGCTTATCAACGCGCCCCAAAACAAAGAATACACGGATAACTCTGCAAGTGCTGCTTCTAACGCGCCTGTGAGCGAAGCCCCTACCGACAAAGTTGCAACTGAAGAACCTAAACACACTGAGAGTGAGGGCGGGCTTGGAGCTGATACGCAGACTTCAGACACATCGCTGCCAGTGCAGGAAGATGTCGATGAGCCTTTTTACGCTGATGATGTCGATGCCAATGACGATCACGGAACAACGGATGTCGGTCAAAACACGGGTGAGGTAGCTACCAGTGATACTTCCGAAACGAAAGAGGAACCAGTGACCGAGGCAGCTAATCCAGAACCTGTTGAAGTATCTACCGATGAAGCCCAGTCAGCGGTGGAAGAGCAAACTCCCATCCAAGCTGATGACTATGACGCCGATATGCCGATAGATGAACCACCAGTCTTGGCTCTAGTTGAGACCGCACCCGCAGAATCAATCCAAGATGAAGCGGTAGAGGAGGACGCTCCTTCGACGCGAAACTTAGCTGAAGCAACTGCAGACGCTCCGCCAGAGGAGCCTGCACACGTAGATGTCCGGGAATCCTCGGAGAAATTGGCATTTGAAGCTGTCGAGTCTCAGCCCGACGAGATCGCAATTGAGAGTCCCGTTGCTGCAGCTAGCGACGGACCAGCGACCGAAGATCAGTATGACGACGAGGACGGGTACAACGATTTCGATGACCAAGACAACGAGGTCGCCACCCCAGAAGCTGCCCCCAGCGTTGAGGTTCCGCCACCTTCCGCTGCTGTCACGGAAGCGCCAGCCACCGAAGACGAGTATGACGAGTACGAAAACGAAGACTACGGCGAGGAAGAGAAGCCGGTCGCAGCTCCAGCGCCTCCAGCTTCTACGCGTAGTGAGCCGCCAACTTCTGCGCGCGAGGAGGAGATCGAAGAAGTGGCGGATGAACCGGAGGAAGCGTACGCCAATGAACACGACGACTACAACAACGAATTCGAGGACGACGACGCACCCGCTCCAGCCTCCAAAGCCACCTCCCCCAAGAAAGACAAGCCAGCGGAAGCTTCAGCCGACGAGTACGAAGACGACGCAGAGGACGAGTACGCAGAAGACGACGAAGTTGAAGAGAGCTCCCCCCGCCCCGCCGCCAAGTCGGCAGCCACCCACTCGGAGGACGAGATGGAGGAGGAGCTCGGCTCCGACTACGCCGACTCCGACTGAAGCCCCTGCATTGATAGGAAGTAGCAGAAAGTATTTATTTACCAGCAACTTGACTGGAGAAGTCCCTCTTGCCGCCGGTCTTGTCGACCAGCCGCGTGCTCTCGATGACGATCTC
>JAIKVD010001426.1:0-10918 GCA_024679075.1 Phytophthora uliginosa | reverse complement strand
CCGAGACGAACCCTGGCTGACGGGGCACATGATCCCCGGCCAGCCGCAGTCCGACCTGCGCGTCCCGCTGCAGGATCAGCATCTTGTCACTCAGGGTGGTGACGCCTATGTAGCGCAGCTTGCCTGGGCCTTTAACTCGGGTCGGTACCCAACGTTCGCCCCGTGCTAACCATAACTTTTCGTTGTCCGATCCGTATATCCGCAGCGGGAGCTCCATCGATTCAGCGACTCCCAACGTGAGATGCTCGCCTACATACACAGGGCGGGCCTTGTCGCTGAAGATCTGCCTACGCCCATGTAGCATGACTCGGTTCTCATCTGGTAGGCACATGGATCCGTCACCTAGATCAAGCCGGATCCCAGCCGGGACCATGAAGTCCATGCCGAGGATCGCCTGGCAGTCCGGTGGCAGATCGTCGCCGACCCAGACATCGTACAGGTACACCAAGGACCCTGCCAAGGTAAGCTTGATCCGTGTGCGACCCGTCGCGATATACAGCTTCTTACCAATGCCGAGACACTCTTGACTTTGACTGGTGTCGATATAGCATTCTACCTTACGAGCAAAGGTGGCGTCGATGATCGACACCTCGGATCCTGAGTCAAGGAGCGCCACAGCTTTCACGTTGTTGATCTTGCTGTTCGCTTTCGCCTGCTTGAAGTGCTTGCCCGGGACATGGTACTTCCAATATCCTCGTGACTCGCCTGGCTGCAGATCTGAAGTCATTGCGACTTCGGATCGTTGATACTCGTCGACAGGCCGAAGACTTGCAACCATAGCCGTACGTTTCTCATGAACTTCACATGTATTACCGAATAGATCCGTCTGCGACTTGCTAACATGATCCTTCGGCTTCTTCTCCACAAATGCATAGATGAAAGAGCTAGAACGCTCGTCTCGTACCGGGTTCAACACCGGTGAGCGTCCTAGTTTAACATCTTCTCAGCAGCTTCAGGTAGAAGTCCCGGATGCTTGCTGAGGTCGAACCATTGGCGGATCAGGTTGTAGAACTCCTCCATCTGGCACTTGCCGTGGTTATGGAGCTGACCGCAGACGCGACACACGAAGAAGCAGCAATCCGACGGATGTCCTCTCTTGCCACACTTCTGGCAGGTCAGGCGTTTCCAACACCCAAAATCCGAGTGCCGGTGTGACCCGCAATTCGAACAGCGTTGTTGACCGTCTCGGTTGAAACGCGGTCGGTGATCCTGCTGTTGGCCGTCACCTGGGGCGTCGTTCGGGCGTCCAGGATCCGGCGTTCTCGGCGGATCCGCGGTTACCGGCGCTTGAGGTTGGTCACTCGCAGCCGCCACGTATGCCCGGACCAACTCTCCTTCGGTTCCCGAATCTTCAGAATCCGATCCGTATTCGGACCTGGTGTCGGCGACATGTATCGCGCGTGCAGCTCGAGCCGGACCTGTCGGTGGCGACGGCGCGGACGACTTGGGCCGGTACTTACTGGGTGCGGTCGACTTCTTTTGCCGGGATTTCGCTCGCTCGCGCGCACGGAGCACGTCTTCCAGCTGATCCGCATCGGTCAAACGCAACAGCGTGAGCTTATCCGCGAGATCCGGATCTCCCAGTGTCTCGATGAAGTGCTCCACGTGTTCGAGGCGGGCCTTCACGTCGCCGTCTTTGATATTCAGGCGAGCGCGCATGCCAGCGACGTTGAGGCGATGAAGGTATTCCAGCGGCGTCTCCTCCGAGCGCTTGCGTGCGTAGTAATATTACCACGCCACTGAGACACCCAATCCGCAGTACTGCGTCGGGAAGTTTCGGAGCAGGCCGCTCCATTTCGTCCGTGTAGATCGGCTCAGCTGTCTGTACCAGTTCCTCGCGGGACCGGTAAGTAGGTCCGCGAAGGTAAGGCACTTCTCCTCGTCCGTAGCTTGATCTCTCGTGAATGCCGACTTGACTTTACTGATCCATCCTCTCGCACGTTCCTCATCGTGGTCATTTCCTGTGAATTCCTTCAGATCCGAGATCGCCGAGGTCTTGACACGCTGGACAGCTGGAGATCCGGTCGGCGCAATTGCTGCCGCAGTCGTAGCCGTCCGTCGGGCGTTCCCCATGTCGAGATCGTCCGGGTCGTACTCCCAGTGTTCGGGGTGATCTTGCGATCCCGCCGATTCCATGTCGACGTCTCGCTCTCCCAGGTTAGGATGAGCAGCAATCGGTCGTGGAGCATTGATCTCCGGGCGCTCGTTCAGGAAGCGTGACATAGCAGCTTGGAAGTAAGTTTCCAGGCTACTCGTCGAATCCCGGGGTGATCCGCAGAGGTAATCCGATTCGGTGCCGTTCTCGTAGGGCGCGGCGCAGGGATCTTGATTTTCAAGTCGGTGGCGGCGCGCGCCTGCAACATTGCTGCACCGGATGGTCCTAGCGGCATCCGTCTCGATTCCGACGAACTGGTGGATCCGGCTTCCGACGTAGCGGAGGCATACTGGGAAGATCCGTATGATACTCCGGCGACTGGATTTGGGCGGCCTTGGACTCGGTCGTCTTCGCAGTTGGTCGCGCATCTTCGAGAGGTTTCAACAAATTGAATGGCTTGGGCTTCCTAGCAGCCGGTCGCCCGCCTGCGAGAGGCTTCAACAAGTTGAAGAGCGACGCGGTAGCGATCCTGATCTCGTCGACCTCCAAATGGAAGAGATCGTCTGCGTCGAATGCTCCGGCCGTGAGGCCAGCCTCTTCCAGCAGACGTAACAGATCCATGGCCGCATCCAGCTTGTTCGTTGTCGACAACGGGGCTTGCACGGGTCCAGTGAGGGATCCAAGCAGCTTCAGCTGCATAGTCCGCATCACGGGATCCTCACGCAGGAAGTTATTCAACTCCGTACGCAGGTATGCCATCTCCAACTTAGATCGTGACAAGGTAGACTTCAATACAGTGCGATCTTCGCCTTCTGAGTCTGGTGCTTTGAGTTTCTTCCGTGCGGCCTTCGTCTTCTTAGACGCAGCACCCGAGGCCGCCGGAGTGGTGGTGGAGGAAGTTCCTTCGCTCGCACGAACGAACCTTCGTCCGGCGGATCCTGACTCGCGTCAAGATCCGCGGGGGTACCTGAAGGGACCTGGGGAGGAAAGCGAGGTTTCTCTTCCAGATCCGTTGCCAGATCATCATCTATTCCGTCGGCAGAGCTCCTCCCAGGGCTCGGCCGATCCGTCGTGCAGGTGCCCCGGAGCCGAGGCTCCGCGCCGTTCCAGATTGCTAGCGGTGCTGGTACGATCCTAAGGAGTACCCCGACGGCCTGCACCTGTTGCACTACCGGACTTGGATGCGCCACCGCCGGATCTTCTACGCTTATGTGGTGGAGCAGATCCGCTAGAATTTCTTGGGATCCCAACTCACACACACTGCGCCCATACACCGACTAACGGAGGGGGTGCTCCGACGGCCGTGTAGTGCTGAGTGGTTCACCTTGTGTACCCACCGGCGGGCTGGTACAGCTCTCTCGTTGACACGAGATGCGCACTTGGTGAGCGGTGGACGTCCTTGTAGGGACTTGAGAGGGGGTGGATCCGCGCGGGTATTCCTGCGCACGGGATCCGAGTAGGGTCGGCCTTGAGCTACTTGAGCAGGCCTTGTGAATCCACAATAGAAATGTGGGATCCGGAGTCGTTCCTTTGCGGGGGTTCCTTGTTCCCTTGCGGGGTTGTCCTTGTTCCTTTACGTTGCTTGCCGCTTCCAATAGCGGGATCTTGAGGGGGGTTGAGAGCTCGAAGGGCGCGCGCTACCTGGCCAAGCTATCCAGAGGCTGCCACGTGTTGCAGGAAGATAACCAAAACACACTTGATCTAAGTATGGGGCCAATGTAAATCCCCTATACTATAGCCAAGTATGTCTTCCAGTGCAAATTCGGTTCTGATTTAAGTGTTAACCTATACATCCGGATCCTCTCTCCCTCGGGCTCTCCTGAGCCTCACATTCGACCTACATCTTGATCTAACTATGGATCCTGATCCCTTCGATTGGGATCGGCACTAAACTGGCCGGATCCGATACCCTACCCTTGGTCTACGGGATACCTCGTAGGATCCGTCCCATAACTTCCGCCTACGGGACGGCCCGTAGGATCCGCCCCATATCTGACCTCGCATGTCGCGCAGTCAGGATCCATCCACCTGGGGGCACCTCGGCGTCAACGGCTAGTCGATCTCTACCAATCGCGTTCTGTAATACCACAGCCTCCAGTGAGCGTAGTTGGAGTATTCATGGTTTCATACACACAAAGCTACGGAACCGTCTTACCCCAGAGCGTGTCAACAAGCTTGTGTTCATATATACCAACATCGCACGGAAATCGGAAGCGAACCAAGTTCTCTACCAGCTTTATCCAGATGAATGTGATGACAGTGATGACGGTGATGACAGTGACGTCAGCGACGAGAGTGACGCCGAAAATGAAGAGAAGAGCGATGAAACCCAGCACCAGGCGATATCAAGGAGGATATCCTTGTCGGGTGACGGTGAAGGCCGACAACAGGTCCGACACGCTACAATTGACGGCTTGGAGAATATATATGCAACCCCACCTTCTCAAACAATCAGAGGGGTAACATGGCAAACAAGGTAATATAGCATGCACGTTCCGTTTGTTTATTACTTTATGACGATCTCTAGAGCTATTTACCATCCATAGACAGCACATAGTTTGAGAGGGGACAGCGGAGAACACGAGCTCGCCAATCCCGTGATCGCGCGACTCGCCAACGGCGTACCGGTATCTGCAGCCAGCCTTCTCGCGCAGCTCGCAGTTGCAGGGCTGACTGCAGTTGAACCACGCCGATGACAGCAGCTCAAAGTTCTTGATCCACTGGTCCACGATGGACTCCGACTTGAACTACTTGTAGGTATTGTCCGGTAGCTTGACGCACTTGTAGAACACGGGCGTCAATTGGAGCAGATACACAAACTGCACCGCGTCGCACGCCGCCAGCGGCACGATGTGGAGATTGATCACTGGGCGGGGGAGCAGCACAGTACATGAGTCCGCTGATTCTGCAGTCATGCGAGTTGCTCACGGCGTACATGCAGCCAGTCATCTTGCGCAGCTCGCAGTTGCAGGGCTGGCTGCAGTTGAACCACGCGTAGTCGAAGAGCATGCGGCACAGCAGCTCGAAGTTCTTGATCTGGCACTTGCCGGCCACAGGTCCACGATGGCCTCCGACTTGAACCACTTGTTGGTATTTTCCGGTAGCAGCTTGTCGCACGTGTAGGCCACGGGCATCTTTTGCAGCAGGTACACAAACTGCAGCGCGAACTTCTGCAATTGCGGCAGTTGCACCGCAACCAGTGTGTATAACGCCTTGCAACTACAGCACAGAGCCGTACGTCGTGTGCACCAGGTCTGGGTGGAACACGCGCGAGAAGAAGGGCGAGAAGAAGCCCTCGGACCAGGCCATGATCTTGCGCGGGTACAGCTTTGACCTGCGGGAAGTCCCCCTGCCTGCAGATGAAGGTGGTGAAGACCATGTTGTGGTCCACGATGACGGTGCCGCCGCCGCTGAAGCGCTTGAGCACGGGGATGCCGTTGCGCCTCACCGCGTTCTGCTGCTGCAGCTACTCCGGCTTGCCCGAGATGCCCATGACGATCGTGGCCAGCGTGTCGTTGTAGATGAACCAGTTGCGCCGCGACTCGGCGCGGAACAAAGCCTTCTCGATGCAGGGCTACTTCTGGATGGGCGCGCGCATCCGAAGGAAGCTCATCCGAGTCTTGGCCCTCGTCCTCCAGGGCACGATGCGGAGGTTGCTCGCTGGGTTCTAAGCTTTGTGCCGCCTATCCATCGTAAATGTGAAGATTGAATCTCAAATAACCCAATTTTATATTCACAGTTAACAATTGTGAAATTACAGCTGCCAACACTACTCCAATTACATAAGTAGGCAGATTTCTTTACAGAAAATTCATGAGTGGGCACAACAGCACACGGCTAGCGTGTGCTGAGATGTCAGCATCTGATTGGCTGAAAGTGGGGGAGCCAGACCCCATTCCAGCCAATCAGCTGTTGACCTGCATTTGAGTGGTTCGCAGTCGACCAAGGGCCCCCGCCCTGGTCCCAATAATAGAACAGAGTTGATTGTACTTCGGACTAAATACTTAGTCTCAGTATCCCTGAGAACTGGACACTTCCTCACCGCTACGTGTATGCTAGTGACGGGTACTCACTAGGCCCGTTACAACTTAGCGCTCCCCGACAATACCTACCCCCACCTCAATCGGGATCGCGGAATGTCCAGAGTTCCTTTTAAATAAGCCACTACAATCAGCACTATCAGAATACGTGCGGCGAGCACGCCCCACGCTTCCGGACTTCATAGAGCTGTATCGCAGCCAAACTGCCGAGGTCTATCGAACTAACAAAACCATGGTGCCATCGCAACTACAAACGGCATGTCGCGATTACCCTCACCTACCACAACTACTGCCAATGGCGAACGAAGGCGTCCGGGTATCCGTACGCTCCCCAATGTCACCGCAAACTACACCGCCACCCAACCACCCCTCGGCACGCGAGCAACTTAACTACTCTGTAAGAACATCTGGAAATAGCAGGACCTTGGCCGGCTGCTCGTCCTCGATCTTGACATCGCTCAATTCTGGCTGGAACTATTTCTGAGCTCTTACGGAGTGGTCGATAAAGGCGAAGACGGCTGACCAAGTTCGGCCGCGTTATCCACGACCTTTCTTCACCGTGGTGAAGCGATCCGAGGAGGAACCGATAGGCAGCTCTGGTCATCGTGTGAGTTCGGTACGCAGCTTCTTCAAAGCGGGTGGCCTTGTCGATTTTCGATTGTGTCATCGCAACAGTGCGGGATGTAGTGTCGAACACGAGGCCAAATGGACAAGACACGTTGGTAGCGTCAGCGGCATCGGTCGTGCCCATCCGGCTGCATGGCTCGAAGAGGTCAATCAACATCACGCATGCTCCGACGTTCTGGCCACCGGTTTCTGTACCCTGTACTAGGCACCATCCTCCTGCTCCGATCCAGAAAGAACCGGGAACTCTTGTTCATACCGAACAACACCTCGGCGCTTGCGTTCAGGTCGCACCATCCACTCCTCTTCACCGTCCCTTCCTGGTGTGCTGGAACCACGCGTTGGCACGGAGTGGGTCGGTCCATCGTGTTCCTCCCGCGCCGGCTCCTGGCGTGGACGAGTAGGTGGTGTGCGAAAGCTGTCATGAGCTCCAGCCTCCACGTTGGTGTCTTCAATTTCGTTATCCGCATCGATGACGTCGAATACCCCCTCGGTAGCGCCCTTCGGAGCCCTCATCGTGGGTGTCTCAGCAAACGTCACGCTTCTCGAAATCACGATTGATCCATCGCTGACACTCAGAAGTCGGTACGCCTTGCGCTGCTTCGCGTAGCCGAGAAAATCGCACTGCATGCCCGTGTCGTCGAGCTTCTTACGCCTTTGCTTGGGCACGTGAGCGTAGCACTCAGTTCCAAGCACTCGCATGTGGTCCAGGCGTGGCTTCCGCTTGAACACCAACTCCAATGGACTTGAGTGTGGGTTGGACGTGTTTGGCAGCACGTTTCGGATATCCACCGCTGTCATCATCGCCTCACACCAATACGCCTTGTCGAGTTCACTATCCTTCAGCATGCAGCGAGTCATTTCAACGAGCGTCCTGTTCACTCGCTCTGCCATGCCGTTCTGCTCCGGATTGTGCGGTACCGTGAACTCGTGCTTGATCAGTTCTTGCTGTCCATAGTGACGATCATTCCACGCTCCGTCACCGCCGTGAGCGAGAACAGGTTCTTGTTCAAGTCCTGAACATGGAGCCCGTTCTCCAGTCTGGCATTGATCCACGAGTGGCCAGTCCACACTCGCAGAGTCACCGTTCCGAAGCCGAGAACCTTCAAGTCCGCGCTGGTCTTCGCACTCAAAACACTGCGACCATTCTGCACCGCTGTGTACTCGCTGAATGCACCACGCGACTTGCATATGTCAGCCGAAGCTCCACTGTCCATCACCCAGCTTTCGCTCGCGAAGACTTCAGTTGCATTGAAGGCAACATTCGACTGATCTTGGTCTGCACCTCCAGAATGCGAGTCCATCTTGCAGCCCCTTGCGTAGTGACCCTTCTTGCCACAAGTGAAGTATGCGCCAACAGGTCCCTTCTTGCGTCCGCCGCGCTGGTTCTTCTTCTTGTTCTGCTGCTTCCCATTACCTTTACCGGCAAGAACCGCAGTCGTCTCTTCGATGTGCGTCGAGTCTTTCTGACGCACTTCCTCTGTGACCAGCTTGCTCACGAGGTCCGCCAAGCGTGAACGTTTTTTTGTTTGTTGTCATCGACATGCGAAACGCTTGCACCAAGCTCTCGTAGCTTGCAGGTAGACTCCGCAGCATCGTCGCGCAGACGACTTCCTCACTCGGCCCGCAGTTCGCGTTCCTCATCTTCAGCACCAGCGTCTCCAACTCCATCACATGTTCTTTGATGGAGGACGCGGTGTACTTGAACGACACGAACTTCTCCTTGAGCCACAGCCGATTCGCCATGTCTTGCGTGCGGTGAAAGTTTTCCAGCTTCGCCCACGCATCCTTCGCAGTCGCCGCGTCGATCACGTGCATCAGTTGCGAGTCCATCAGATTCAGCACAATCGCCGCGAGCGCTTGCTGCTCCTTGACCGCCGTCACGTCACCTTCGCCAGAGACCGCTCCCCACAACCCCTTGGATATCAGGTACATCTTCATCTTGTAGCTCCACAGCGCGTAGTTGGACCCGTCGAAGGCCTCGACCTTGAACTTGGAGTCGTCGTTTCTTGGGCTCATAACCTAAAGGATGGTAAGCAAGAGCACTGCGGCGCTTGCTAATGAAGAAGGGCTTGTTGGCGAGGTTGCAAAACCAAAAAGTGAGTGTGAGATTGAATCGGTTAACTCTAGCTACTCTGCTTGTCGGCCACTACCAGTCGTTCATGCCACACGTCCTACCATCCTTATCTACATCCCAGATGTAGAGTCGTACGATTATGCTAAAACATACGAGTCGTAAGATCCTAATCACAGAGTCGTACGATTGTGCACAAACCTACGAGTCGTAAGGTTCTACGCACAAAGTCGTACGACTCTACGCAGACGTACGGTCGTACGATCTTGTTCTCACCATCCAATGCAAGTCCACATGCAATCCAGGAGCGCGTCATGGAGGCGTAAGTGTGCGACATCACACCCGCCAACACCCATTTGTGGTGAATATCTGCTACAATATGCGCCAGCGTGTGCCGGAGCCCGCCGAGGAGCGCCGGGTGGGGTTCTCCGTGGCCAAGACGCCCCTGCAGTGGCTGGCCGCCGATGGTGTCAAATCAAGACCGAGAAGTTGTTTGATTTGGTACGTATGTCCAAGCAGCATATGGCGGCTCAGGATGGCATGCTCCTGGAGATGACGCTCCCATTTTTCTTCATAGACTACAAGCTGATCAAGCCCAAGGTGGGCGACCTCCTCGGCGACTTAACACGGGTGACGCCACCATCTCCAACCTCGAACACTACATCAACAAGACGAAACACATCCTGGCCTCCAACGGCGAGCTCGCCGTGGACATATTCGCCTTCTGCGCCATCCAGTTCGTGGCCACGTCGTCCACGACTTCGCTCTCGACGGTCCACTCGTTCAGCTGCTCGCTCGCTCACAAAGTCGACGAGCAGGTCGGCATCGTGCTGTATCCAACCCGTACAATGTGTTGTCGTGCAGACTGCATTATCTTCATTCACACAGCTAGAAGCCCTCCAATTCCTTCACAGATGACTGACTCCCAAACTGTCAGCTGGGCCCCTTCTGGTCGCGTCAGATTCGTCGCAGGAAAGCGCTCGCTATCGCTGGAGCAGTACACAAGCTCCAGGTGAGCGACCATTTAGCCGACCGACGACTAGTTGCATCATTGCGTGGTGTCGGTAGTTTTCGGCTGGTAGGGTTGGCCACCGCTCTTCGCGGCATGACTAGCTATTCGAAATTGGGATGGTGTGAACGGCGAGAGTGGTGTACGAGTCATAGTGGATGTGGTTGATGCGCTTGCAGCGCGAAAGAGAACCAATTAGCCGACCGACGACTAATTGGTTCTCTTTAGCGCTGTTGCATCATTGCGTGGTGTCCGTAGTTTCCGGCTGGTAGGGTTGGCCACCGCTCTTCGCGGCATGACTAGCTATTCGAAATTGGGATGGTGTGAACGGCGAGGGTGGTGTACGAGTCATAGTTGGTGTGGTTGATGCGCTTGCAGCGCGAAAGAGAACCAATTAGCCGACCGACGACTAATTGGTTCTCTTTAGCGCTGTTGCATCATTGCGTGGTGTCGGTAGTTTTCGGCTGGTAGGGTTGGCCACCGCTCTTCGCGGCATGACTAGCTATTCGAAATTGGGATGGTGTGAACGGCGAGAGTGGTGTACGAGTCATAGTGGATGTGGTTGATGCGCTTGCAGCGCTGAGTATATCGGGTTTATATCGATGTCTAGTTTTATCGTGGTATGGTATCAGTCGGTATTGGTAGGTGGTGTTGGGCTGTGAAAACGGTAGCTTGGCAGTTATTTAGGCACTACCGTGGTGAGCTTTGGTAGGGCAGGTACTGTAAGGCATCGTTGCGGGGAATGGTGTTCAAGAAGCACATATTACTAGATGAGTTGCATTGAAACATATATGGTTTGGAGTGCTGATAATCTGATTTGAGACGGTTATAGAGGGTGGAATTAGCGCCCCGACTGTTACTAATTAGCACAACAAAATCGAAACCTGGTTAGGATTAGCCAAGCTTCTAACCAAATTGGCGCGAAGTTGAAGTTGACGAGTTATCTGGTGATTTTCGCCTCGGGGTTCGCTTCCGCCAATTAGCTTCTTTCGTATCCGAATAGCATCCTGTGATTGGTGGAACCACGCCGGCTAGCGTGTTCCCTAGTGAAGCGGTAGATCTTTTGGCGGCAAAAT
>JAIKVD010001425.1:0-10924 GCA_024679075.1 Phytophthora uliginosa | reverse complement strand
ACCGTCTGCGCACCTTCGCGTCCGCGTCCAACCGCCTCAATCTGGCGGTGGTGGGCACGGGGCGCATGGGCCACATCCGCCTCGCGGGGATGCAGAACGACCCGCGCGTCTCCATCGCTGCGGTCATCGACTCCAATGCTTCAGCCGAGCAGCTGCAGGAGCTGGGCAGTCAGTACGGAACGCAGTGCTTCTCGAGTCTCGCGGAGGCCGGGGCTGCTTTGAACGAGCCGGTGGACGGCGTGTGGATCTCCACGCCCACCCCAACGCACCTGGAGCTCGTCAATGACGTTGCAACAGGTAAACTGGGTAAAGAGGTCAAAGCTATTGGTATCGAGAAGCCCGTCGCTGCTTTGATCGACGAGATCGACGCGGCCTACCAAGTGTGCCACAAGAACGACGTGAAGCTCTTCTGCTCGTTCCAGAGGAGGTTCGACCCGAGCTACGAGGCGCTGCGCGTCCAGTGCGTGGACCAGCAGAGCATCGGCAAGCTGCAGTCCATCCACACGGTCTTCCGTGACCATCCGTGTCCGCCCGTCGAGTTCCTCAAGACGGGCGGAGACCCGTTCCACGATCTCGCCGTGCACGACATCGACTACGTGTGCGACCTCGTCGGAGAGTACCCGAACAAAGTGTACGCGCATGGAACGAGCTTGTCCGCGGAGCTGAGGGAGCTGAACGTCATGGACAAGGCCAGTGTGTGGCTCGAGTTCCCTAACACGGGCGTGGTGTGTACCATGGATCTGAGTCGGAGCGCCGAGTACGGTTATGATCAGCGCATTGAAGTGGCCGGCGAGCACGGCATGCTGCAGGTGCAGAATCCCAGCAAGACTGCTACGGTGCAGTCAACAAAGGCTGGCATCACGTCTGACGTGTTGCTGCACTCCTTCCCGGAGCGCTTCCGCGAGGCGTATCTGCTGGAGCTCGACAGCTTCATCGACGTTGTGCAGGGCAACGCCAACCCGCGCGTGCACTGGGGCGCCTCCCGCATGAATACCATCGTCGCCGAGGCCGCTCGCATCGCTGCGGTGGAGAAGAAGGTCGTGACCATCAAGTACCGTGGCACGAAGCAGACAGCGCCCCGATCCGACCCGATTCTCGAGTACGAATACGAGTACTAGAGCGGCGCGTCCATAGATTTCAAGTGCCGCTGGAGCGATGGTCGACTGTCCGTGATAATGACCAGGAACAACTTTTTTCTCTGGAGCCCACATGATACAGTTGAAGTCAACTTGATCATACTACATCTTTTCCAGACCAAGTTTGTGAAGAACAAGGCCAAGTTCACGAAGTAAAAAATCGAATGAACTTAAACGAACAATGCATTGCTTGGAACTACGACATCAGTAACTCGTTAGTACAACGATGTAAACTACTGGTGCTCTGTTCAAGCCTTCTTAGTTACTATAGCAATCGCAGTCATTGACGTTTGCGATCCAAAACCCCGAGACGACCCCTGCTCAACCACTCATCGTTCGTGTCTGACGTGGCGTCCAGGGATCTCCCTCACTCCCGAACTCTTCACCTTCGTGTCAGGACTACAGTATTACAGTAACAATGGCTTCGCAAGAGCCCAAGATCCGCCGCGCCCTACGTGCCGATGTCCACGAGATCTCCGCCATGATCCAAGAGCTCGCCGACTTCGAGAAGGAGTCGGACTCGAACAAGGCCACGCCCGAAAAGTTACTGGAGACGGTCAATTTTGCCGACGACGTGGCGCCCGAGCACATTCCGCTGGCTGGAGCTCCTAGTCGCAAGGTGGCTCATTGCTTCGTGCTGACGATCGGCGAGAAGGTCGCGGGGATGGCGCTCTTCTTCTACAACTACAGCACGTGGCTGGCATCCCCTGGCGTGTACCTCGAAGACTTGTATGTCCGACCAGAATTCCGTCGCCGGGGGCTGGCCACGCTCCTGTTCGGGGCGTTGGCCGAGGAAACTCAACGCATCAGCGAAGGCAAAGGCCGACTCGAGTGGTCGTGTCTGCGCTGGAACGAAGGGGCACTCAAGTTCTACGAGCGCATCGGTGGCACTCGCATGGAAGAATGGGTCAGCATCCGCGTGGCTGGCGGTGACAAGCTGGAGCACCTGAAACAGCTCGCAGACGAGGTTCGAGCCAGCAGCAACAACAACAAGTGACGCAACATGAGGCAGCACCTCGAGTACTGGGACCTTACCGCACCGAGCGGCACTTGAGCTCCAATTTCGCAACAATACTCATAGCTGCGATCGTGCTAGCAACTGACTCTGCTCTTGTGCCATTTCACCGCCAGTCTGGTATCCCAGGGAGAGAGCATGAGATGGTGGGGCAGCACTGAACAGTACCTCCATCACTTGGTATTAATAACAGCCCCGGGCCGTTCCTAACCCGGATCGCGATCCGTAGGGTTAGTCGCAATCCGTTCGGGTCGCGATCCGGTCGTTCTTAACCGGATCGCGATCCAGGCCACAGAGTGCAGTGTACAATAAGCAAAACTTAAAGTACTATGCGTAATATTGTGTTAATCTCTGTTTGTTAGCTCGTGCGCTCAATTAGAGGCGTAAAAAATATAGCGACGAGCATAGTGTGTTGCACGTGAGCTCTAGTTTCCTACCGTAACCTCCTTTCATGCAGTTCTTAATGTAAGGTGTCTTGGCACCGCGTTGAAGCAGCCATGCGATCCGGCGATCCCACCAAGAGCGCGACCCGAGACTCGGATCAGAACTTGGCTGACCAATCAGATCACAACTTTGGGATCGCGATCCGGTTAGGAACGGCCCTCAGCTGCCCTATGCAGCAGGAGAAGAAGATTGCTGCCTTCAGGCAAGGGAAGGCCGCCGACATGAAACGCCGGGCAACCTAGTTCACGCGGCTATATCGGTAGTGATCCTAAAGGCGCGCAGTGCCATGCACACACCGGCCAGCATTGCTGGCCCAGCAAGCAGAATCACACCGGCCTTGGGCACGAAATCTCCGCGCGATATGATTTGGTCCCGGCACCACGCGGAAGATTCCCACGCTTCTCGCGTCGGACTTGGCGGACTTGATACCGAAACAGTCGGTCTGTCCTTTTGGAGAGGAAAGCAGCGTCGAACATCATCCGATCCGCCTCCCGTCCAGTGCAGACACGTCGCAGAACTCGCAGATAGATTTCACTAGCGCTCAAGCCACTGGGAGCAGTCAGAGCAAAGTGGGAAAAGACCTCATACGATGACCCCCAACGAAGGCGAGCAGATCAGGCTCCTAATGCGAGCTAAGATGGGGCATCACGCAGTTATGGAGGAAAATGCAGTGATGGAAGACGTTAGTCCAGCAGGGGCGCAACCGGATAACGCGCACCAAGAGCTGGCATGGCCCGAACTCTGGAGCAAGCTTAGCGGCATCTGGCCCGCGAGGGCGGTAACGGCGTTCCCGCTAGCAGCAAGCTCCGTAGAAGAATGGTGCTTAACAGCGCGGCAAGAGCCCGACAACCTGGTCAATATGTGCCAACGCTTTCAGTATCCCGAAGAGGTGTTGACTCTGGTGGGGGCGAAAGTCATGGAAGTGTGGACTGCGGGCTGGCGAAAAGAGTGCTTATATGACAGTCTGGTGACCTTACGCAGCAAGGTGGAGGACAAGCCAACTCGAAGATGGCTTGACGAGTGGAAGGCTAAACTCCTGAGACCAGCACCGTGGACTTGGCACCTTTGATCGACAACCGCGAGGACTGGGTACGCCTGAGGAACCACGGGTATGGCGAAGAGGTACTACGATTGTGTGAACTGGCCCACGTCACACAATCGTAGTACCTTTGTCGTCACGTGGGACACAAAGACCAACTAGCACAGCAGCGTTGATCTACGACAAAGAAATCAAAGTCATCACGGATCGAGAGGACGACTACGACACCGGACCACTGACACGGCTGGCACGGCACTTAAGCGCGCTGGACACTGTCACTGAATACAAGCAAGCCTATATGGCTACGAGGCGCTCGGTCGACTGGCGTGTCATTGCTTGTTTCTTCTCCAATGCTCTCGAGCGTGGGGCAGAGGAGCAGACTCATCAGTATTAAAGGCGCCCAAGGGCAGCCACCTACAACTCCAGAAGGCATGGCAATTGGAGCTGTAGGAGACGCCTACGGGCGTACTATGAGCATGCGGAATGAGGAAACGAGAAAGAAGCGGAAGGAACGTCGGGCGAAAGGAAGGCCACAGTGGATACTGGAGACGCAGAATGTCAGAGGGTTCGTGGAGGAAAACCGGCAGCGGTGGATGGGCGCCTGGAGGAGGACGCCAATGAGAGAGAGACCAAAGATCTGGTTACTCCAGGAGACTCACGTGAGCACGGCGGACGAGGCGTTGCAACTCGAAGCAACATGGTAAAGGCTTTGGGGCATGCAGCACCAGGTGGACGGACCAAAGCTGTCATATTGGAGTATCGATGAGAGCAAGACAGGCGGGGTAGCCATCCTGCTCAACCCCAGTGTGGCCAACGAGGCAACTCCATGGATGAAGGAACAGTGGTCGAAGCGAGTTATCGCTATCAACCTGGGGGACAGGTACATAGTGAACATATATGCGCCCAACACACATGCAGACCGAGAGAGCTTCTTTGAGGAGCTACAAGACTGGTCATGCGATCAAACGGCAACGATTTTGGCGGGAGATTTCAATTGTGTGCTCTGCCCAGCGCTGGACAGGATGAGAGGCACTCGGTCAGGTCGTTCGGAGAGTCAAGCATTGCCGGACCTCGTGTTACAGCTGGAGATCGAAGACGCCAATATTCTCGCCGGTCACGCAGAGGAAGAGGATGAAGCATTCGAACCGACTGAATACTACACATTCTGGGGCCCTGAAGCAGCCAGCAGAATCGATAGAGTTTACGTGCCAGGACACTGGACGGACAAAGTACAATGGGTAGTGCGCCAGCACCGTCGGATCACCAGCGTGTACGGCTCTATCTTGGAGGGGGATAGTCCGGTGAACAGCAGCGCAACCGACAACGAGGAATGGTCTATCCTATTCGGTCTGCTCACCCAGAGGAAACCAAGAACGTACTCTTGGAGGATCTACGTGTAGTAGGCATCGGTCAGAATGCAACGTCACAGACATGGGATGGGCTCACTCGTCAATGTGGAGACTGTGTGCGCGCCCTGACCAAGCGGGAGCGACGTCGTCGGCAAGACTACAAGCACAGACAGAACGCCCAAAACAGAGTGCATCGCATCACAAGAAGAGAGTTATTGGTGGTAACGATGGAGGAAATGAGGTCAGAGCACCTTGTTAGAATCGGACAGAGACTCGAGCGCACGACTGAGCAACTGAGATGGCAATTCAAACGAGCGTCAAACTGGGAACGAGACCAAACCATCAAAGACATTCATCACATTCATGGGGCAGGATTTGTGCGAGGAAAGACAATGGCAACCAAATTCTCAACAGAGTGGAAGCCAATACTGGGAGCAACCCACAATGACTTTCATGGGGCCGCCCTGGAGCAGCAATTTGACAAATTTGTCACGATTTCAGCGGGCAGACGACTCTCGGCAGAAGACAATGTCATGCTCATGGGTGCGATCACACAGAACGAGGTGATCCAAGCAGTCGCAGCTCTCAACAGGCATAAGGCGGCAGGTCCTGACGATCTCAATAACGACTTCGTCAAGGACATGCAATCATTATTGTTGCCGACAATGGTCGCTATCAGCAATGAGCTGCGAAAAGGTGGGGGGCCCACCCCCATCTTTTTTGGAGGCGCTGATAATACCTTTGAAGAAGAAGGGCGACTCCGTGGACGCGATGAACTTCCGCCCCATCTCGCTTCTTCAGACCGGCTACAAAGTGTTTACCAAAGTGATGGCGACTCGGGCACAACTAGTAATGGGTACACCTATAGGAATCGCCCGATTTCACCTCACCTAACTTCAGAGGTCTCTAGCGAAAAACCTCAAAAAATACGTAATGATACTTTTGAAAAAAAGTCCCTCAAGGACAGATGTGTAACTACCTGAAACTTTTATATAATACAAAGGCATGAAAGTTTCAGGTAATTACACATCTGTCCTATTATGTGTTTGTACAGGATCTTTGACGGTTCTCGATCGCCCCTAAAACTCTGGATATAAATATCCAGAGAATAATCCGATACATTTGAGCATCATGTTACATGTACATGAATCATGCCGCCAGCATTGGCCCTCAGTAACTGAGGGCAGTATTCATCGCGCGTATGGAGCATTGACAAAACCGGAGCGATAGACGCCGGCGGCATGGATTCATCGGCATTGACAGACATCCTTCGGCTTGGATGCTTATCATCTCGGCTGATAGATATCCAAGCTCACGACTCGGTTGTACTTTAAAAGTATCCGATAAGAGCTGATCGCACCGGATCGGATGATGTTGAGAGAGAGGCAGATGAATCTATTTGGTCATTTTAGTTGACGACTAGCTGTCTGGTTGATCCTGAGTATGGCTAGCAACGCCGGTTCTGGAGTCCAGCCCAGTGGTTGTGCGAGACTAGTCACGTTCGGTGGTTTCTCTGTTGGTAGACGTTCTAATGCCTGTTGGCTAAGAAGAAGTCTTGTCCCGTTTGGAGCCTTCTCCAGCGTCCGTCTTTCCCGTTTCGCAATTGCTGTAATTTGCCTCATTCCAGCCGCCCAGTAGTCCTGTACGCTGTCCGCGATCGTGATGTCCTCCTGCCTAAACACTACCTGGTTCCTTTGGGTCCATAGAGTGGTGATGCATGCGCTGCATAGAATTCTCCACATTCTTCTCCATTCCGTCAAGTACTCCTTCTCCTCGTCTGGATACTCGTTCTTCAGACTCTGCGCTACTGCTCGTGACACTGTTGGTGCCGTTCTGCTTGCACAGAATTGTCGAAACTTGACGATGCTGTTCATACTTCATTGTTCACCTGTCCAGTGGCAGATTAACTTCTGCCAGCATGCTATCGCACAGGGGTAGTCCCAGAAGATGTGCTCCACCGTCTCCTTGGTACTGTGGCAACATTCCAATTTGCGGCAGCTGTTGTCATCTTGTCTCCCTTCGAAGTTCAGGTTGAGCTGACGCAGAGCCACTCGGTAGCTGACCCAGACTTGGTACTCAGTGAGCTGATTATTATGAGACCAAAAACACGATGCTGCCGTCGCTCTGGTGCCTCTTGAGTTTCCAATATCTACTTGCATGGTTGTGTCTGCAGCTCCTGTTTCACCCACTTTCCAATGAATGACGTCTGCGTGCTGCTCCAGTTCAAATCCTGCTGCTTCCGTTGGGTCCTCCTGCTGCTTGCACCCTTTTACCCGCTTGTCCGTTAGCACTGTCCAGGTTTACTGGTGCTGTAGCTGTGTCGGGTGGCGAAGCGATGCAGTTGTCACTACTTGTAGTTGAGATCCGATGGCTATTGTGGGAATGCTTCTGATCACAGCAACCCCCCATCGGCGCAGTTTTGATTGCTGGTGACTCTTCTCTCCTCTCGTCGGTATCTCCATTGCGTACACCCGTTCACCAGTTCTCTGGATATGAAGTTCTTCGAGCGTGCAGCTCTCGCTCCGATCATACTTCTTGCAGGTCAGCAATGCTTCCCGTTTGATCCACTATTCCAGGATTGCCATGCCAGTAGTACGTTGGCCAGAAGTTTATTGGCTCTGCGGTCGGCTCGTACAGCGGCTCTGGCAACTTGTCTTCCATTTCCACGCTCCACTTTCCTTCTGAGGTCCAGCTGATTGCATTATCTGCTGCTTCCTTAAGGCGAAGCAGCCTGTCTTGCTTCAGATTCTCCAGTTCGTCAGGGGGCTCTATCCAGCTGCCAATGAGCTGTTGTAGCGTGTTACCAGGAGTCCTGTCCCGAGAACTATTGGCGTTTCTCGTCTCTAGTCGCGGTGAAACTCCTTCTTTCCAGGGTTGATCCGCTCCCCGGAAGACCCAGGCGCGCCACGCCGTGTAGTAGATGTCACACGACGCTGCACCAACCATTGAATGGTATGCTTTGCCCGCTGCGTCTTGCAGGCTATCGCTATCGAAGCGAGTCCGACCCTACCGGCCTTTTTCGGCGTGTAGAGGAGACCAGGATTCATCTTTTTTCGGCTGGCCGTCTACCGGTGGAGTACCTCCAGAGAAATTGCTTCTGAAGGTTCCGGAGTTGTTGGTCCGCCCACTTTGGCATGTCAAAGACCGCCGCCGTGAATAGGATCGATGGCAGCATCACCACATTCAGGAGGAGGAATCTATTGTCGACACTGGTGGAGAGTTGGCTTGCCGTTGCCAGTCGTCGTTGAATGGCTCGTATTCTGGCTGCCCAATTCACGCTCGTAATTTCTCCTGTGCCTACTTGATAGCCGAGATAACGCACCGTTTCCCCGGGTTGTAGAACTGGAATCCCGTGAATTTCTGCGAGTTCAATGGCTGTGTTCAGGAAGATCACCTTGCTCTTGGTGGGTTGAACCTGTAAGCCTGAAAGTTTTCCAAATGTCTCCACAATTCGAAGCACCCTCGGTAGTTGGTTGACCTCTTGTAGGAAAACTGTTGAATCATCTACGAATGGCGAGAACTTGTGCGTCACTCCGTCCCCACCTGGCACTAGCACCCCAGTCAACTGCTTGTCTTGTCTAATCGCTATGGCAAGCACCTCTGCCGCTAGTAGGAATAGCAGCGGCGCCAGAGGACAACCTTGCCGTATCCCTGAGATGACTTCTTGCGGCTCTGAAAGTTCTCCATTAACCAGGAATCGTGCTGTGGTGCCTTTATGTAGTTTCTGAATCATCCTCACAAATTCCTCGGAGAAGCCGAAGCGCCTGAGTGCGACAAAGAGAAAGTCCCGAGCCACCGTATCGTAGGCTTTCTTGAAATCCTGCAAGAGAATCAATCGACTGAGAGCCGCCGACACTTCCGGTTGCGATTCCGCCGTTGCTAAAACCGCTAGCACTATCATCACTGTCTTCAGGAGTTGCCGCCCGTGCACGAACTCTTGTTGTGAGTCCCCCAGCGCTTTCGAGAAAAGAACAAAAGAAGACAGCCCCCGTCCCAGAGGACATCTGGTCCGGACTGGTTGGAGGGCCCGACAGCGACTATGACACAGGCGCAGGCAGCCTTGCTGCGAGGGGCACGTACACCTCGGACGATGATGGCAATGTCAGCAGTGGCTCCTCATCTGGGCGCAGCATGTCTGCGCTAGCTGAGTTGGTGGGGACGGCGGTTCCCCTTGCGGGTGAGGTAGAGCGGCTCCAGGGCATGATGGGCTACAGTAAACAATGTATGGTCGGAAAGCGTGCGCATCTAACGCAGTTAGTCGCGTCGCTGCGAACGATGTAGGTTGTACCCGTTCGCGTCCGGATGAAGAAGGTGGAGGGGACACACACTGGCCGGTACTACAGCGCGAAGGATTACATGCTGCTGCCGTCGAACTTCACGTGGGAGAGCCGACGCGCCGAGTACTTGACGTACTTCAATTGCAAATACTTGGACCCGAGAGCGCGAAGCTGCACGTATCGCTGCAAAGACTGCCGTGTACGACGAAGGTATGTTCGCTGCAGTAAAAGGAACTATGATACTTTCGAATAATCTGGCAGACACTTAGTGATACTTTCAAATGAAGCCAGATCTCAAAATATTTCCAGCAGCCACCTTAAATTTGATGTTTGACAATGTTCAGATGTGCTTCAAGAGGTGCCGATAGCACCATTCGAAAGAGCGGCGTTTTTAGAACCTAAAACAATAACAACAAAAAATCGAAAAAAAACTTTTGTTCAGAGGCTTCTCGCGCCAACGCCCATAAGTTTTTTGGTATTTGACTTTTCGTGGTGCTGAAAGCGTCAAAACGTAGCTTAAGGAGCCGTTTAAAACGCAGTATAGCTCGCTTGGTTTTGAGGTTTAATCGATAATGATACTTTTGAAAAAAGGTCCCTCATATTAAAATGACAAATAATCTAATACATTGTCACATTCTATCCCAAAATGGTGAATGTTGCCCCAGTCGGCCTAGAACGACATTCAAACGACCTCACGTGAATGTTGACCCAGTCGGCCTACTGTAGAACAGAACAACATTCAAGCGACGGTGTTTTAATACGAATTTGGTAGCTACAGCTTGGTGCAGGAAATAGGTGCAGGACACAACTAAAATTGCATCACTCAATTTGCAGACAAAGCCCGCTGATTGGACGAAATCAGTTTGAGTCCTTTTAGGAAATTACTGCACCGATAGCCAGATCTCCACTGGCTCAGGACTGTCATAGGAAGGCAGAAGTCGCGGGACCGGCAAGTTGTCGGTGGCAAGCGGCGGTTCTTCACGCTCAAGAAAAAGCTGCTCATCATTAGCGAGCACCTGCGGCTGGGCTCCACATATTACGAGACGGGCAAGAAGCATGGCGTGCAGGGGAACCAGATCAAGCGCTGGGTCGCCAAGAAAGATGCCATACAGACGGCAGCACAGCGTTCGATCCGTGCTCTCACAGTGCACCTCGGGAAGGACCCCGTCAACAAAGCCGTGGAAGAGGGCTGCCTCGACTACGTGCGCGCACTTCGCTCCGAAGACGTCGCCGTAAGCACAAACATGATCATTATAAAAGCACAGTCGCTAGACAGTGAGTTTTGTGGTGGTTCATTAAGTGCCTTGCGCTGGTGGGTCTACCGGTTTCTTCGGAGGTCAAATTTGTGCATTCGTCGAGCAACTAAAGTGGGACAGAAGCTAAGTGGACATCTTGAGAGCGTGCGAAAGGACTACGTTGACAGCGTTGTTGAACGATTCCAAGTGGACGGCACGTTGCAGGCACGCCCCAAGGCGCGTTCGTCAATATGGACGAAACAGCAGTGTTTTTCGAGGTTAAAGTCACCCGCACTGTCAACGAGAAAGGAAAGCGAACGGTGTCAATTCGTAATAGCGGCTCCAACTCAGCCAGAGCTACTGTGGGTTTAGCGGCGGCGGCTGATGGGACTAAATTACCGCCATTTATAATTTTCAAGGGCAAGCCTG
>JAIKVD010001424.1:0-10927 GCA_024679075.1 Phytophthora uliginosa | reverse complement strand
TCCTCTTCCTGCTCGGGGCGGCGCGCGGCCAGCTGCGACTTCTTCTTGGCGCCGCCATTCTTGCTCTTGGCCGCGGCGGACGAGCCCTTGCGCCCACTCTGGGCCTTGCTCTGAGTCTTGCTTTGCTTGTTGCGGTTGTTGCCGCCAGCCCCACCGGGCGCGACCTTGCGCTTCTTCCCCTTGCCTGCAACCGCCATCGTCGAAGTTGCTGTGCGAGTCAATTCAAAGGACGTGAGTGCCGCGCCAGTCAAACCTGGACAATATCAAGGCCCTATTTAAAGACGTTATTATCCGTCCAGTGGCGTTAAGATATGTCGTATGGTCGGGGTACCCGACTTATTGGCAGACATGGAAGGTGCCCCTGTTCGTGGGCATAAACCTAGCATTTGGAATGCGAAGTGGGGCATAACCTTAGCATTGTAGCATACTGAGCGAAACTAATACCCCGTTACCCCTTCCCAACAGACTACTTAAGTTCAACGTGGCAGTACTCGAATGAAGGGTCTTTTATTAAGGTTGACGAAGGTATGACGGTGCACAATTTGTGCCCTTGTATTGAGGGTGTGTACGGTACTCCACCGCATACTTAGATCAAGATTGCACTCTGTATTGGAAGCGATGGGATCCACACCGTCCGACGCACGCAACAAATCACGGAGACGCACCGCAGCGCTGCGCTGCATTGGTAGACGAGACCGCCCGGACGCCAGCAGGCGGGCGAACGCTGTGCACTAGGTTACACACCCACAACGGCCGCGGCAGCGTCGTTCAACGGAGCGGACGCGGCAGTAGCATTGCTGCTCGTAGTGGACTCGGCGACGGCAGCATTAGTGGACAGGGTGGACTCGTCGACGGCAGTGTCGCTCGACGGAGTGGCCGCCATGCTAAAGTATGTACCAAGCACGTGCAGCGATACGACCCTTTTGCTTAGGTGCTCTAGCAGCGTGCTAGGGGCCGCCTCCGTCGACATGAAGCTCACGAGCATCTGATGCATGTGAAGCCTGCAGAAATGAGCGGTGAGTAGTTGTACGACCGTTGGAGAGCAAAGCGCGCACGAGCGCACGTACAGACTTGCTGACGAAGGGGCGAGCAGGCGTGTTTGGATCGTTGTGCACCGACGTGAGCAGGGTCGTTTTTCGCACAGCGCGGACGCGGGTCACGGCCCGCTGGCAGGGTGATATCGTGGCGCATCCGGACTGTCCGAGAATGAGGAAGCGCGCGTTGACGTCGGCGTCGGCATCGTGGATGTCGTCGACCAGGATGCGTAGACCGACGGAGCGTGCAGCCTGATTGTCGCGAGCACTGCGACGCAGCGCGAGCCTTGCTCCTGCACGGAGATGCAGGCACCAGCATTGTCCCCAGCTGCCTGGCGGATGATTGGCTCGCCGCGCTGGGCGTCCATGTCCAGGATGAAGGCCTCCTGGGCCTGCAGCAGGGCCGCGTTGGACACGACGCACCGGCAATCGCGCAGCTCGGTGCCCGGCACCGAACTCAAGCACAGTGGCGGCTCGCTGAAAATCTCCACGGCGATGCCGAGTAGGCGTGAGGCAAAGTCAGCCATTGCGAAGCTCGCCGAGATTGACAGCAGCCAGCGTGACTCAAATTAAGGTGGCGAGGCAGCGACGATACGTTATGAGCGAGGCGAAAAAAGCGACGAGGCGTTAGAGTTGCCACCACGATCGGACAGTTGGGGCAGCACACTAATGCACAATTCAGTCCACAGATAGCGAATCTCCAGCAGCAGCAGCGGAAGCAGCACCAGGCCGGTGCTGCAGCCGACCACGATGATGGCGCAGCTACGTCGACTGCGCGAACTCTTCGACGCCCAGGAGCGCGTGTTTACAACTGTCCCAGGGCTTGCAGACTACGAAACGCAACTTGGGCCATCCCGCGGCAGCACATGCTCCATACGCATGTGCTTCTTCCGTGGCAACCACTTCACAACAGGTGAGTATCTACATTGCCAACGATACGCTTGCCAATGTTGCGTACTAACCTCACGCTGCCGACGGCCAGATCAATACAGCGGGATGCACCTTGAATTTATCGATGCCGAATCGGCAAGCGTATTTGACGATGTGCGGTCCATGCTGTGGGAGCGAACAGACCTCTCCAACTTCACGCCAGGTACGCTGCACTACGTATACATCTAGCATACGTGAACTAACAGCAGCGTGTTGCAACGACCGACAGGCGTCGTGCACGAAATCCGGCATGTCTTCAACTTGAATCTCTACGACAAGGTGCCGCAAGGATCCGCGACGCGAGTCTGCGCCGAAGGACGGGTCGAAGTAGAGCAACCCGGGGCAGGCAACGACCCAACGCCGCCCGACAATGCAGTGGTGCTGCCTGCACAGACAGACAAACGCAGCTACTGCTGCTGCTGCCGCTACAACTAGCGCTGGCGATGCTGCAGAAGTCGACGCTCGCACTGCAACCACAATCACAGTCGCGACTTCAGACCCAGCCGACCTCGCAGCGTCCGCAACTCCAAAACGCAAGCATGCAGACGGATCGCTCCAGCCAAACCACCAGCCCAAAAGAAACAGCGCACCGTCAAGTAAGTCAACTACGCCGCACCGCGAGCACGAAGCAACGAGAAGTGAACAAGCGGCCGGCTGCCCAGTTGATCAACAGGACCGTGCACGTCTATTTATCTAGGAATTAGGAGCGTGAAAAAGAACAACACGACGCTTAACCACCAACAAAGCCCATGCAACTTCAAGTCCTCATTGACATTCGTTTATTGCCTATTACCCACCATTCACAATAGTTCCTTGCCTAGCTTGCAGACTGAACGGGCGGGTACCCCGACCGCTCTGTTTCGCCCGGCAGCCGAGTGCGGATCTTTCACCTGACGCCGGAGATAGGCAATCTCGTGGACGAGCAACCACCCCCATAGGAGTGGCCGCCCTGCCAACCCGCACCCAATGTGGTGTGTGATAGTTTGGTGGGCTGGAGGCCCTACGCGCCGAAAATCCCCATAGTGTAATGAAGGGGTTCGGAACCCGGTCCCAAAAAATTTTGGGTCGGTTAGCTACCAGCACCTGCGCCAGAGGTGGGCTTAAGCCCTGGCGTACGGGTTCCGGTAGCTTAAATCTCTATTCGCCCGGCAGGGCGAAGCCTAAAATTGTTAAGAACGGTCTATTGAAATCAAATCGTGTTAAGAACATAGGTACAGACAACTTCAACTTACCAGAACGGACACCAACCGTAGTAAAGCTGGCACAGGTTCTCGTGTGACGTGGCTTGGTGGATTAGTCGGTCGACTTGAGCATCCACCGAGAGAACCTTGCTGCCGTCGTCGAAGTCACGGCCGGCCAGTTTCTTCTTGACGCGGTCAACGACACTAAGCGCCTTCTCGTTCAGCTGCGGGTGCTCGGTCGCCACGAAAGACGTCCCGAAATTGTCACGCTGCGCCTCCGAGATAGAGTTGCGTGCCAGAGCCGGATCCAGGATGTCCATATTGAAGCCCAGCATTGCTGCGTCAGACGACGAGTGTCGCCGTCTTCTCGGGGTGACAGGGGCAGACGATGTTGAGCTCTTCATGCTGCCTTCTCCCAACTTGTCCTCTTCGGCGTTGTCCCCGATCGCTGCGTCTCCTTCTCCGTCGACACCACTTCCGTCTTCATGTCCAGCACGTCCAGAGTTCCTGTCACCATTGCCATCAGCACCGTCCCCAGCGCCCCCTTCCCCTCCGCGTTCAGCACCTCCATCTTCTTCAGGTTGCGCGTGAGAAGGTAGTGTGTCTTTCTTGAGCAGGCGCCAGTTGATAAGAGGGTCATACACGAATGCCTCAAGCACGGCCATGAGCGAGTCACGGTTATCGCGAAGCACACGCATTGAAGCCTCGCAGGTGTACCGGAAGTTGCCTTCGATACCGCTGACCTCCATTGCCTGCGTGAGCATGCGTGTGAGGCGGAACGGAATCTTCTCGGGGTACTTGTCGCGCTCCATTGCTACTTCAAAGCAATCACCAAAGTCAATGTGCACCAGTTTACCAGATACACGATCCAGCATGAGGTTGCTCGGGTGACGATCGCCTAGACCAAGAATATAACCAGCCATCGACATGACAGCCAGCGACCGGGTGAAGTTCCGGCGGCGGTCCAGCCACACCTCCGAGTCTTGACTCTTGAGCCACAACACACGATACAGATCCTGCCCGGTAGTCTCGCCAAGTGCGTATTTAAAAGCTTCAACCTTCTGCATAAGCGGTAGCTTGTCGTAGTCCGGCGCCATTTGCACCATAAGGCGGTGCTCCACATTCAATTGAATCTTACGGGCCTCACGGTAGTCGCGGATTAGCTGGTGCAAGGTATCGCAATTAGGTACCCAACCAATAAGACCACTCGTGTGCGACAGCGGGAGTACCGAATACCGCTCGATCGCGAGGTTGCGCTTGCTGGTGTCGCTGTCATTAGCGAGCAGCGTGTTGATCACACCAAAGAGCTGCATCACACGCTCGTCCTGGCGCAAATCTTCGTGACCCTTGAGTAGGAAAGGGTAAGCCTTCCCGTCACTGCCATTGATCGATACCCTGCGGGGTCGCTGCTTTGACGTTAGCACCGTCACCTTCGTGTCGAAAGACTGAATACGAACGATCGGGGCGCCAGCCTTATACGTGCCAGGTACTGCGAGTGTAAGATTCCGCACTGACAACAACTTCGGTCCAACGTTCGCCAGTTCAAGTGTCGAAAGGTTTGTCAGCTGCTTGCGAATCTTTGAGAATACGTTGTAATAGATGTCCCAAGCTTGATTCAGATCGTCAAGGCTCTTAGTGCGCTCGTACACATTCGTCCATTCCTTGGCATATTGAAGATCCCGAGCAAATGCCTGGTAGAATGCCATCTCGCGCAGCGTTGGTGCTTCCTCCGTGCCGATTTTAGCCATTTGTTCGTGAAGCGGTGCTAACTCAGCAATCATGGCAGTCACATCACGGTTGTTAAAGAAGTGCTTGGACGCTTCTTCCAGTGCGCCGTGCCAGAGCTCATTCCAGAGGATTGCCACGCGAATAAGTTCACGGGATACCATGTCAGCTTCATATACCAATTGAGAACTGTGCCGGCGGACAGCGGCAAGAATTCCTTCAGCAGCAAGCTTTCGCGTCGGGTTTAGTGCCTTCGAAGCCACTGTGATCGGGTAAATTAGAGCCTGAGGGTGTGCTTGTCCAATTCGAGAGAGCAGCTCATGAAGAAGTTCACTTGTTTTAAGGTTTGGCGTATCGATACGCGCAATAAGCTGTGGGATCACATCTAACCATGTATCAACAGACGCCTCCTGGAAGCCTGCAATCATCGCCATGTGCACATCACTGCGACTACCATACGCAAACCAAAGTGTCAGTAAACGTAAAACATCTTTCGTCACGTCATAGCTTGTGTGGCCAAACGAGATAGAGCGGAAGAATCCCTGGATCGCTCGAACCGCATAACGCTTCGAGTCTCCTTGAGTAGGATCCTTTACAATAGCCTCCAGCGCTCGGAAATTCATGAGAGCCCACTCGTGCCAAGCTCGGTCGTTGGTCGGATCCAGCTTTGTTGCTGTCTCGAGACACTCGAGTACATGGTCGAATACACCATCAGCTTGTTTGTGCGGTTCTGCAAGCGACATCTGCCATTCGCCCAATTGAATGTACACTTGCACACGCAACTTGCGCATATCCTCGTTTGTTGGGTCTCCGTGCTGCTCTAGCGCCTCGATAAAATAGTCCATCTGCTTCAAAGCCACATCCTCGCGGTTCTCTGCCCATAAATGCCTCAAGTAACTGAAAGCCACGCGTGGGTCCTGAGCCGCACTGTCGGCTAAACTCAGCAATCCATTCGCAAAGCCCTGACTTGCTCCAGCATTACCGCCTAGATTGATCGGAATCGGCGCGTACGGGTCTCGTTCCACACTTCGAATAAACGGTTGCGCACCAACACGCAGTAGCGCACTCGCAGCGAGGTTCACATGACCCGATTTGAGACATAGGCGAGCATACTTCAGCCAAATATCCACGTCTTCTCTGGGGTCAAACACGAGAGATCGCACCAGCATGAGGTTCTGCCACACCTCGATGTTGCGTTCCACGCCGAGCATACGCCTTGTCCAAATCGTTTGCAACTTCTTCAGTGCCACTTGCTTCTCATGCCCATATGATGTCGATGGCGACGATGACACAAAGTTGAGACTACTGATACTCTGCTTGCGACGCGACGTGGTCGTCAAGGTTGAAGACGATGATGCAGGCGCCGACAAAAGAGTCAACTCCCCATTGTTCTTGTAGGCAAAAGTCTTCAAATAGGCAACAATTTCCTCCAGCTCCGTGAGCATCTGTAGATTTACGATGGCCGGAAGATACGCGCGAGCGTAGCTTTCACTCACAAGGGAGCGTAATGTTGGGTCCATTTCTTTCCGACAATCGGCTATAGAACTCATAGCCTCGTCCAGCTCCATACGACGAATAGCCACGACGGACTTGAAAAGATGTGACTCCGTAGCATCCATGTCCGAGTTGATGAACTTCGGGATTGAGTCCCAGTTCTGCAGCGAAAACGCAACACGCGCGCCACTGCTACACAGCTCTTTTTTCAGTGCCGGTGGAACATCAAGCAGCTTTTCGCCATCCTCCTGTTCACCGTTCAAGTCTTGCCCTTCGCCATAGATTTTAGACCACGTCTCCTTCACGTGGTCATTTAGCTTGCGCCACTCGCCAATGGCCCACAGGCAACGCATTTTGCCAAAGATGGCATCAACATCATTCGGGTCTTCTAGGAGTACACGATCATGCGTGGCTAACGCATCGTCCCACCGCAGTAGTTTTTCATGCCACGAAGCCTTTACTTCTATGCCTGGCAGCTTTTCCAGTGCATATTTCAGAATGCCACGTGCAGCCTCCGGTTGGTTCAGTTTCGAGTTGATGCTGATAAGCGCCTGAATACCATCAGTACTTGGATTAGTGTTGAACTCAAGCTCCTTGTAGTGAAGGGCCTTTGCAAAAGAATGACACTTGTCGGCCAAAGATCCGAGCAACCGAATATCAATCGGCAAGGGTTGGTCGTCATGCTCCATGAACTCGGCAAGATTCAGCAGCGTCTGCAAAATTTCAGACGGGAGGTGAGGCGACTGGAAAGCTGACTCCAGAGAGCGAATCAAGTTGTCCTGCGTGGAAGACGATAGATGGGGCCACACGCTCACGAATGAAGCGTTAAACAGCTCTCGTGCTAAAGGCTGGTAAACCGACGCGAGTTCCTTACAGGCACGTAGAACAGGCGATGGGGACTCACGGAGCAACTCAACCGAAAATGCCAGAATCCATTCGTTCCAATCCTCCTTTGTGGATCGTTGCGATGCTTCCCAGGCCTTCATCAAGTTTTTCTGGTCGCACGGCAAACTCTTGGTTTCATCTTGGGCAGAAGAATTTGAGTCCTTGTGATCACTCGAAGTATCTATGCGCGATTTCAGAGGGTCAGTTGCCCACGAAGCCACGGGAAGCGGTTGATACTTCAAAATCTTCGATACGAGCAGATCATACCGATCAAAAATATCATTTGAACGCGATGTGTGGCGGCCCAGAACCTGGCTGATAACTGGGACGAAGATCGCGTAGTCATCGCCCATCGTGTAAACCATGCAGCAGAGGCAGTCCATTGCAAGGTAGACCATCTCCGGCTGAGACGAAATCACACGTGCCAGCATGTGAATGATTTTCGAGGCATATACGCTCACATTAAGCTTTTTCACGAGCGATCCAAGCGACCCGAGACCTTGTTTCCTAGCGTTTATGTCAGCATCACTCTGGATTAGCGCGACGAGGGCTGGAATGATCAAGTGAAGATACCCATCCAGCAGTCGTCCGAGGGATACAGCAGTTTTTAACACCAACAGCGTTCGCGGTCTGGCAGGATTATCACGTTCTGTTCGAATTACTCGGAGCATTTGAGGAACGAGATCAGGCAAGTACACGCGGAAATTCTCGCCAAGAGAGTTCGCCAGCTTCTTCACCAGATTGAGGACCTCCTCCAGATGCTCATCCCAATAGCCGTGTACGATAGAAAGCAAGGCTACCTGATCCAAATGTGACTGGATCTGCTCTTCCACAATCTGCACTAAGTCACATAGTTGTTCGAAAAGGAACTTGCGCAGCGAACGATTTACCTTCTCCAAAGCGTAAAGGAAGGCTGGAATAATTTTGTCCAGGTGCTGCCCCATTCGCTTCCTCTGACTTTTGCAAATATACATTATGGCCATAAATGTACCCTGATAGTGAACCGAGTTGCGAGGCTCAAGCAGAATACGGATCAATGCATTGATCGCCACCGTTGGGAAATACTGCGTAGAATCGGGGATCATTGACGGCAGTAAATCATCCGGCGGAACCTCCAGAATTATGTTGGTCAGCTTACCACTTGTTTGTTTGTCATTTTTCGCAACCTTCCGCGCTGGTGTCAACAAAAGTGATTCGCCAAGTTGCTGAGCATCTTCCTCACCGCTTCCATCGAGCACTCCAAGCCCACCATTTCCATTGCCAATCCGAATGCCAATGATAGCTCCCTTTGCGTTTGATCCGGCACCAAACCCGTTCGTCATTGCTTCAGTAGGGTTTGCCGCATTGTTAGCCATTAGGCTAAATACTCCACCAGCACCAAGTGCCAAGGCACTCGAGCGAAACTCTTTTTTCTTCGCATCTGTAAGTTTGCCTTGCTTTTGCAAGTGGAACAAGCGAAGGTTATACGGATCCAACGCGCCTAAGACGCCAAGCGTACGCCCTGCTTCAATCCGCAAAGATTCGAAAGCGTCACCTGACTTCTGCAATGCCTGGCAAAGCAAGTCCAGCAGCTCCGGATACTCATGATATGGTAGCACCACGTACCCAGTCGATGATACTAACTGGCCAAGGGTTTTGATAGCGACTTGCAAAATCTGAGGGTTGCTCGAGTCTCGCATCTCGTCAATAACGTCCGGTAACAGCTGCCCAAGATATGGTGTCAGTTCTTGCGCTCCGACCTCCGCCAGGTCACCCAAAGTTGCCAAAATGGCTTTGCTGACACTAACTGTGCTTCGACTGTGACTACGGCGCTCTGAGTCTTCTCGCAAGTTTTTCATCAAAACGCGGAGAATTGGAAGAACATACGGCTGGGCAAGTTGTGACGCTGACCGCAGCAGACAGCCGATCAGAAGTGCACCTTCTTCCTTACCACGAGAGTCTCCACTAAATTCCAACTCAGCCAAAAGTTGTACTAACGTCTGCCGAAGAGACGGTAATACAGTTGATGGATTGTGGTGCGTGAGCCGTCCAAGCGTACTCATCGCTGTTCGCCTGATACTGAAAACTTCATCATTCAGTGCAATAAATAGGCATCGCAAGTTGTCGTTCAGAGCAAGCAGTGGGTCAAAACGTGAATCCAGCGAAGCCAAAACCCGCAGACGAATACTTGCTTCAGTATCAGCGATACCCACTGTCAGTAAACGCTCCAACACTGACGTGACAGGCCGAGCAAAATCTTCTGAAGTCATTGCCGTGCTCCCACCGCGGTCTTCTCCTGGTGGTAGAAGAAGCTTACAACACGTAAGCGCTGCACTCTTACGGATGGTGGCAACCTCATGGTCGAGGAACTTCACTACCGTTTCATGGACAAACGACATAATAGGGATGAGTCTGTTGCCCTGGAAGTCGAAGTTAGCCAACGTCTCTAGAGCAAGCGCCTGCATCGCGATCGCCGGTGAGACCTCTGCAGACGGGGTCCCATTTTCTGACGCTCCATTGGCTTTGGATCCAGTCGCGGAAAGAAACAGGTTCGACAGCATTCCACCTGTCACTGAGATGGAGGCGGTTTTGAGCTTCCTACTAGTTGGCGTCGTGGCAGATCCCGTGATGTCCTTTTGGCTGGAACGCAAAATCGAGCTCAATCTCTCGAACAGCTTCTGCTGAATAATCGGTTTCATCGGCGGGATTTTCTTGACGATAGTCGTCAGCGTCTCCACGAGCGAGGTATCCAGATCATTTTGAAAAAGCGGCCCGACCATAGACTCCAAGTCTACTCTGATAAGCGCGGGTCCCACCGTCTCTGCTAGCATACGTAGACACGCAAGTGCCTCTCGGTGCGTGTCGAAATCTTTCCTGCGCACCTGCAGTCCACCTTTAATACCATTCATAATTGCCATCAATGCCTGTTCGTCCCTAGCCATCAGCGGCCCAATTGCCAGCGAAAGTTTTCCAATCGAAAGCAGCGCATCTGGGCGTGTCGTCGTCGTCGCCGAGAAAAGCACCTCTAGCAAGTGGTTCATACACGGGCGGTAATATTTCTCCACAAACGCCGATGTGTTAAATTTCGCCAGACGTGGGAAGAGACTGATCACAGCCGAGCGCACAGTAGCGCTCTTGTGGTCCTGGTGGCTGAAGACGAGTCGGCAAGCTCGCGGGTAGTGCGAGTGCATGAAGTCTCCCGTGTTACGCAGCAACTCGTTCAAAATGAGCAACGCGCCGTGTGTGGCGTCCGAGCTGTTGCGCTTGAAGGCGCTCTCCGCTTCGTCCAGCGCGCGGTTGTACCACGACGTCTTGCGGTTGGATTCCCGCTGCTGGATGAGCATGAAGCACGTCTGGAGCGACTCGCTCGCGCTCACTCGCACCACGAGCTTCGAGTCCCAGAAGGCGCTCCAGATGAAGTCAAAGTACTTGTCCATGTATCTGAAGGACGTGGAGGGCGCGTTGATGGACAGCTCCTTCAAGATCATGACTGCGGCGTGTCTGCGGACGTGGAACGTCTCGTTCTTGAGCCACTCGAGCGCCGGCTTGACGTGGTAGTCCTCCACGAACTCGATGAGGCTGGTGCCGCCCGTGGACACGATGTGGCCCAGCGCCTTGGCCGCCACGCGCAGCATGGGCGGGTCGGCGCTCGGGATCTTCTCGAACACTTTGGTGAGCGAGTGCGCGAACTCGATGATG
>JAIKVD010001422.1:0-10956 GCA_024679075.1 Phytophthora uliginosa | reverse complement strand
GCGGGTAGCCTCCTCTCGGGTTTCTGCATCGACTTGCCTCTTTCGTTTGGGTCGTCATCGCGATGGTCACTACGTGCCTCTTCCACCACCGCGCGCTTCCGTGCTGCCTTTTGGTTATTGCCCTTCCCCCGGTGTGTGTGTGTGTGTCGTCGATCACACTCGTGGGGGCCGCTCTTGCTGGCTGATTGTCGACTGCCACTTGTTGGCCTTGGTTTTGCGGCTGCGTGCCGCCACGACTGCGATTCGCTCCATCTATTCTTGGCGTATCCACACTTAGCGTCGTACCCCGGGCTCCACCCGTCCTCGACTCTGCTGCATGTGCTGTACCAGTCTCCTGTGATACGTCGACCACCTGCCTACCGAATTCACCGCACTTGCCCGCAGTAACTCGTTCGGTGCTCGCAAGCGTCTCCCCATCATTAATTCGTTGGGCGTGAAACCCGTGGTTCCATGTCTGGCCCCGTTGTAGGCGTAGAGTGCACAGGGTAGCCACTGGTCCCCGTCGTCCTGCCCCTCGCTGACATGCATAGCCACCATGTCTTTCCACACCTTGTGGGATCGCTCCACTAAGCCCAACAGCATGGGTCTGTAAGGCACCGGCGTCACCTGCTTCGCCTGTAGTAAGCGCACCAGTTGCTTCACCACGGCTCCGTTGAATTCTGGAGTGCGGTCCATGACCAACTCGCGCATTGGTCCGTGGACGAGCACCAGCCGCTCAGCCACGAACTTCGCGATGTGCTCTGCTGTGTGAGATGGTGTCGCCACGGCGACTGCTCGCGTAGTCGACTGCAGTTATCACGTAGCGGTTCCCGTCTGGCGTGAGCGGTAAAGGCCCCGCCATGTCGAGAGCCCATCGGTCACTGACTGCCCCTATTCCTTGACTGCGTAGTAGCGGGATCACCGCCTTCGGTTGCGTCTTGCGGGTGCCACAGTCTCGGCAACTGTGCACCCACTGCTTTACCTGGTTCCTCATGTCTGGCCACCAAAAACACCGCGCCACCCGCTCGTAGGTTTGGGGCGTCCTCAGATGCCCTGCAAATCTGGTTACACGCCTCAGGGCCAGCAGAACCTATAAAGGCCAGAAGGTGATCGTGGAGAACGACCTGGTATACGTATCCAGCACGGGCTCGACCCGGAAGTTGGTGCTGCCCGTTACACTGCGTGCGAAAGCACTTCGAGTACTCGATCGTCGGTGCCGCCACGAACTCCGTCGTCACACGCTCCCAGCGGCGGACGTGGCCCGCCACGTACGTCGTCACCTGCTCGACAGTCGGCCCGTCGCTCCGAACTTGAGCATCCTACGGCGCATCTTCGGTCAGGTCGATGACCAGGCGACGGCTCTCGAGCGTCCGACTGGGGTGTCGATCTTGAAGGTGCCGGGCCCGAACTCGGCTGTTCAGCCTCCGTCGGGACATGTAGCACTGGCTCTTTTTGAACGGCCGGCAGTGGACCCTCCTCCTTACACGTGAGCTGGGCAGACTCGTCGCCTGCATCCTCCAGCGTCACCACATCTTGGACAAGCTGAGACGATTCCGAAGTTTCATCTACAGACGGCGGCTCAACCTTGACGGCGTCTCCCCCTGGGTTGGTGCATCCGGGTTGGACGCGCCCTGGGACTCCGAGTTCGGGTCCCTCTCCGAGTCTTCCGGAGGCGCTTCGTCCGAACCTTCTCGAGGGCCGGCATCCAGGGAAGCTTGGTGCGCCTCCTGAACTACCGGCTCCAGATCGGGCTGATCTTGAGCATCCGTTGACCCCTTCTCCTCGTGGGCTGCCCTGCGCCTCGCAGCGTTTCTTCGTCGAGCAGACCTCTCAACCTCTTCGAGGGAGGGTTGCTCTTCGGGCGATATCCCTTGAGTTCGACGCGAGCGCCGCGTTCCTTCTCGCGCGCACCGTCCTCCTTCGTGTGTACTCTCACTTTCAGCCATAACCTCCACATTTAGTCGGTTAGTAGCTCTCAGCACCCCTTAAGTTCCAAATCAATATACAATGCCGGTGAAATCCTAGGCAACCAAATCCGGGCACGCGCACCAGCTGAGACGAGGCGGGTGAACGCCTTTGTCGTACAGGATGTATAGCGCGCCCAGGGGGTTAAACTGGTATTCCAAGTTGGACCAGCCCTGGGAAACTCGAAACACACAATAGAATGACTCGAGTCGGCGTGTGACCTTGTGCAATCCCTATCGGTGTCGTTTGCCTTTGGCGGACCGTCTTTCAACCGAAAATGTCACAATCAATTAGATACAGAAATACAGAGAACTTCCAAGTTCTACTCAACTGGGAGATTCCGAATGGAGGCAAGCTTACGAGCAAAGATCTTTCTCCAAATAACCAATCTCAAAATACAACCAAGTTCAATACAGAGTTTGTACACACAATATGCAGCCTGTCAATTTAGGTTACAACTCGGATATAGGTAAAATCCGAGTTGCTCAACGCGCACCACCCTCGAAAACGAAGGAAAAACAAATACAATCCTAACACAAGCAATCGGGCTTGAAATCCCAGGGGGTGATTGCTACTACCTCCCGAAACTGCAGAAGAATATGAAATGCAGGGGTCCTCTTCCGAGTATCCACCCACAACTAGTAATATGAAATAGGTAGACCAATCCGAGGGCAGCTTTTTTGGGGACCTAATTTGATTTGAGCGTGTAGTGAGAGTTCCTTGCGCGGTTGCGCGGCCTTGAACGTCCGTTGGTATACGCAGAGCTCCCCGGACCTTCCTTCCGGATCCTCCTTTGGGTAGCTTCTCCTTGGCGTCGTCGTCCTCGGCGAATATACGTCTTCGAAACCACAAAAGCAAACACGAAGTCCACTTGGGCTCTAGGACGCAAAACAAACTCTGATTATCTCTTCTCTCTCTCTCTCTCTCTCTCTCTTGGCAATCATTTCTTTCTTTCTTTCTCTTGGTATCTGGATTTTTGGCGGTCTCCTCTGCTCGAAACACACGCGCTTCTGTCGGAAGACTGGGTTTCAGTATACCCGGGCGTCACGTTGAACTCACTCACTCATCAGGCGATGGCGAAGATCTTGGCGGTCAGACTTCGTGATCTGGCGCGCTGTCGGAGCCTGATTGGTCGGTTTTGATGATTTCATGCTTAGGCGTAGCACTATCCGGCACTGGCCTCAGGTCTGCGCGTCTGGCTGACATGGCACGTTCCTGGATCATCTCTCATTGGTCGGAATGTACTTGGGTACATCGGTCATCCGGGTCATCCATCCGGGTGGTCATCTGGTCATTCGAGTTGTACGGTCGCCATTCAGGTTGCACATTCGTCGTTCAGGATAGTCAGGAGGCGACAGACTTGGACTTCACTTCACGTCTATCGTCCGGGTCGCACTCCACATTGCATCGTGATTCAAGTGCTCCGTGATACTGGTGACCCGAAACTCGGTCTTCTTCATGGTAGTGGTTGTTCTTTTCCAAACTGTGGGGACATCACTTGAACTGGTCGAATCTTGGGATACTTGAGTGATGGCTCGGCTCGTCAGGGCAGGCTGCTCACCGGGATACATTCACCGGGACCGTTTGGCCCCTTCAAATGGGTACCTGCCGCCAAGGGACTCGGCGGCCGGACAGGGCGCTACGACTCCATCCCGAAGCGGGCCCTCCTCGGGTGGGACGCCTCCGTGCCTGTGAGCCTATACGTGTTCTGAGCATCTGCTTCCCGCGATCTTCAACCAGTCAGTATCTTCGAGTGTCCCACGCTTGTACCATTCCGGATCACTGCTCATCCACACGAAACGTCTGGCTCTTCGACCAGGCGGCTGTGGACCGGTGACTCCAAAAAAATTCCAGTTGTCTCGCGTCAACCGCCCCTCTGGTCATGGACTCTCACTGAGAGATTTTAGTCGAAGTGCCAGCCCATGAGCAGACACACATGCGAGCGCGGCCGTCCTGAACGTCCTATCACCTCGAATCGTAAGACATCCAATCGTCATCCTGAATTGTCGAATGTTCTTCGCACCGTCCCGACTTCAACTGCCGAACCCATTATCCGGCCAATCTCCAGACGCGGCCACAAACCACGTTCACAACACAAACTCCTCCCGTTCAACCATCTCATGAGCGACTCCGGAAACGACGCTGGCCACAAGGCCATGGTTGGCTCACCCTCGCGCAACCCAGAGCAACTTTCGGACGCCCCTCCTCCTGGAGGCGGTGCTTCGGGCTCAGGCGACGCAGGCGGGGCTAGTAGTGAACTCTCCAGAAGGCCGAAACCAAGCGGACTTCACAGACTCGTCCGACCAAGCCCAAAACAGATGCGACCGACAAGGACGATGCCAACGACGCCCCTTCGGGTGGCAAGGTGCCGCCCGAGAAGGCTGAAAGTCCAGACGCGAACGACAAGCAGGACACGCCTGCTGATTATATCGCGATTGGACCTCTCGACGAAACGGCAGCGTCTGCCTTCATGTCCATCGGTCGTCTCCTGGTGAAACAGCAGATACTGTCCCAGGCTACCGCAAAACTCATTTTCCAAGGGGAACTCAATCTGGAAGATGCGAAGACTAGCGCGGCTGCCGCAGCGAATCCTTCGCACCCCGGGCAGGTTCATCCGACGCGTTTTGGTGTACGACAAGACAGTTCCAGTTTCGTCGTGGGTGTTCCAGCCAGCAGCGTTGATTACCTCTCGGACCACTTCTTGCGCGACGGCTACGGGGCATTAGCTGTGGTGGAGATTCTCTCGGATGACGACATTTGAGATCTCTCAGCAGTCATTAACCCGGATGTGGATCTCCGACACGAGCATCTCAAAACGACTTCCCCCGAGCGACTGGGCCACTCAGATAATGGTGAATGTCATTGACGACTACATTGCGCAAGCCGGTCCCTTTGCCATGCTGGATGAAACAGACTCGGACGAGGTGCAAACAGAAGACAGCGGTCGGGGTCCTGTGGGCGGCTCCAAAGATGCGCCCTTCGACTTACCCCAGGACCCTATGCCTCCATCTACTCCTCGGACGCCGCCTTCCAAAGGAAATAAGCCTCCACCGTCGGCATCTCGGAAACTGCAACTACGCCCCGACTCCTACACGCCGAGTGACCAGGATGCTTTGGACCCATGGACTCTCCTTGCGCGAACCGCTGACGAGGCTCGAGCCTCTCTTGCTGATCACGCGGTGGTCTGGGATAAGCAGCGCGCAGACGTCCAGGTGATCATGCGCTCCGGATTAGACTATCCAGATGCGTTCGAGCTCGTGAATGGAGATCACGTTGCTCATACCCGGATCCCTGTTCGAGATCTCACGAGGATGCTCGCTCGGATGATGTATTGGGGCAAGCTGAACCAGACTCCGTGGACAAAATACGTTCCGAGTTGGTGCTACAAGAAGGCAGAGTCATATCTCGAAAAACTGGATGACGCCCCAGCCCGTTGGCCGGCCCTAAAATAATTGCGACTGGATGACTCAGCTGAGGTGATGGAGGCACTGTACTCCGAGGTGGGCGACGATGAGGATGTCGAAAACCGCGATGTCACTTTTCAGTCGTGCTTGGAAGTCAAGTCTCCAGGTCAGCGGACTACTCCGTCCCGGGGCGCGAAACGTCGATGCAGTTCGGCGTCGTCTACTTCGAGTTCATCGGCTCCTCAGCAACTCGATCCGCCCTCGGAGCCTCCAGCGAAACGTTATCGCCCAGCGCAAGACCGCAAGCGAATCGTTCTGGCCCGGAACGAGTATTCCGAATTGACTCCAACTGAACTCACGGTGATCGAAGTTCCTGGACGCGGAATCATGTCCTGGCGGCACTACGGCATCCTGATCAAGTTCGCGCCTGGAACTGCGAATGCAGTCGAACAAACCACTGGATTTCCGGATTACACTCCCAACTTGACCAAGTCGGCAGAAGTGGAAGCTGTCCGGGTGCGATGGGATCCGGCTATGTTCAAGGTGGTGTGGGACTTGGCGCCTTGGGACGACATGTTCAACCACATTCCAAGTTCCGGATCCTCCACAAGCCCGAAGATCTGAGTGATCAGGCAAAAACTGGCTTAGTCGACATTGTGGAGTTCATGTGGGACAACCGTCGGACGTTTTGGCTGATTGGTCACTGATTCTTCATTCATCACCACCTGGATGACTACTCGGCGAGTTTGCACACTGATCGTAAGAAGGAGTGCGACGCTGTCAAGAAGTCCTACAAGAAGCTTCTGGATGACAAAGTCCAAGAGGGCCTTCCCGAATCACTTCTGGAGGAACCCGGTGTCTGGACATACCCGGCCAAATGTTGCTCCTGGATCTGGATGGACAAGTCGCACCTGAATGACCAAGGACGTCCTTTCACATTGATGGAGCAACTCGAGATAGTCTACAAGCAAGAACCTGCTCGGGTGCAGTGGAACTCATGTGACTCGGATGACCAACGCGTGGCGCACTTGTCTTCATCCCTCCGGAGGAAGCTACTTCCCCAAGCCGAGCGTCATCGCCATCCAGTCTCCACGCAGCGTCCATGAGGTTCATTCGGCTGTCTCGAGAGGTCGAATCTCGGAAGTTCATTCATGTTTTGCATGTTTCAGCGTGCCTTCCATTCCATGCCATCTCCTTAGTCCTTTCGCACGCGCAATTCCACTTCGTTACTCGATCTCTCACACTCAGCACACTCCAGTCACATATCTTTTAGCTGCACGTCACCATTCTCCACTCGAAATTAAAACATTCTCAGTCAAATTCACAATCCACGATCTGTGTCAGTCAAGTTTGCATCATTCAGGATGGTTACAGCCTAGGATGATCGTCTCCAGCCTGCATAGCCTGAAAACGTGCCTTAGCCTTCGCCCCTTGATTGAACTCGTACAACAGAGCGCCACAGCTCAGTTGAGACACAGGTGTCCAGTCCGGATCATCATAACCGTTCCACTTCACTAGGTGCTCTCGAGTGCGCTTGGCTGTGCGTGTTCGCTTGACCCATCGTAGATCCAGGATCATCTCGACTTCGTATTCGTCATTCGAGTTGTCTGGTTCCCAGCTGTCTTCGGGTAGTAACGCTGCATCGAAATCATCGTCCTCATCCAGCCTCATCCAGATAGAGTTCTGCAGTCGGTCGTTTCGGGAAGACAGCACGTGGTTTCAGTCGACTCACATGCACCCAAGGGTTGACGCGGTATCCCGTGTCCTCAACCTTGAGGCCGACTCTGAAGTCATCTCGAATTTCTTCAATTCGGAAGGGACCATGCCACAGATGTACCTATTTCCGGCTCAATCCAGGCTGCACCTTCGGGTTGTATAACCACACAGCGTCTCCCGTCTCGAAGCTTGCTTTCAACCTCTCGGAGAGTTCTCGCCACTTTCGCGTCTGCTCTTTGGAGCGCGCACGCTTCGCTGTCTTCTGGAGGTCTTCTGCGCAGGCCAGAGCATAGCTATAATCTCTCTGGAATTTGCGACGCCACTCGTAAGCCGTTCTTTCGGGCAGGCTAGAGGGCTTCGGGCCGAGCATAGCTGAAGCGGTTCCCTGAGCGTCCCATCCGTGAACGAGATAGAACGGGGTGTCCAAACGCGTAGCGTCGAAGGAGGTATTCAGAGCGAACATTAGCCTCTCAGCATGTTCGTCCCAGTCCGACTGATCCGCTTCTGAGATGTAAGCCTTGACATTCCGAATGACCGTCTGGACTGATCGCTCTTGCTGCTCATTGGCATGGGGGCGATATGCCAGAGTAGCGCGCTGCTTGCTCCCGAGCAATTCTCGAAATCTCGTGAACACTTCGCTCATGAACCGAGGATCTTGTCGGATCATTGACGACGCTCCGAATCTCCGAAACACTTGCTCTTCGTATGCTTCAGCCACGTCCTGGGCGATCGTGGATGCCATCGGTTTGCCCATGATGTATCCCGAAAATCAATCCTGAAACAGAAGCAGGAAAGTGTTACCTCTGGCTGACTCTGGCATGTACGTCACGAAATCCATCGAGACCAACTCGAATGGCCGTCTCGGCTCAGTGTTCCCCGGAGATGGCCCGTGATTGGGGAACACCCCTTACCACTGGCGCATCTTTCACATAGCGTTCCACGTCGGCGTACATACCGTGCCAATAGAATTCCGAGCGCAATCTTTCATGCGTTCGAGTGACCTCCTTGAACATTTTCATGAGCATAGTGCAACATGTCTTCACGAAGGGCTTCCGGAACAACTAGACGCAGCTGATCCTCAGCGTCACGAGGGCGATCTCGAGTGGAGCGCGACAATCGGTAAAGTACATCTCGGGCATCCAAGGCGAACAAGTCGGTGACTTTCGCAATCTCCCGGAGGCGTCTCGGAGAGAACCCATCAAAATCACCTCAAAGAAAATTCCGGATCTCGGAGAGATACTCGTCCTGTTCCTGGTGCGCTTGAATTCGTCTCCAACCTCCAACGCTCCGCTTGGAACTCCAGAGGGCCCAGAGGCGGCCCCTCTTCTGGAGCATCTCGGGTTTGTGCTCGAGTCAGGACTGCCATCACCCGGGATCCGAGTGGGAGAGGTGTCGACTCCGGACCTGGTTGAGGTTTACACCCAGGGTCGCTGTCGGACGGTTCACTCGAAACACCACTTGCTTTGGCTGAATGCATACCTGCACTCTCTTCCGCTGACTTCTTGATCTGTTCCGGAATTTTCGACACGACTATCAAGTGTTCCTTTTCGCCTTCATCCTGAACAGCCCTATTCTCGCCTAGCACCAGGGTCTTGGATGTCAAGTAGTCTGCGGCCTGGTTGAAATCTCGCTTTACGTGTACAAGCCGGCCCAACTTGAATCTCTCCTTCAGCACCTGACATTCAGCCAGCCTTCGCTGCAAGTTAGGCTGGTTGCAGTTGATCAACCCCTGCACTTGCTGAATGACAATCCTTGAGTCACCCACAGCGACCGGATCCTGAAATCCACGTTCAAGTGCCATCCCCAAACCTTTGAGCAGACCATAATATTCTGCATCGTTCACCGTGACTCCTTCCAGGATGAAACCTCGAGCATCCAGAACTGTCCACTCAGGTAACTGCCACACTAGCTGCCTTGCTTCGTGGATGTCTTGGCAGCGCCATCAAATCTCAGGACCACTCCGGAGTAATCGGCTTCCAACATCTCGACGCTCAATACCGGCGGTGCTCGGACGCGCCCCTTAGCTGGGATCAGATTTTCGGCTACTTCGTCCAGGCGTTCTCTAGGCGTAATGCCTGCACTCAGGATGGCTGCTAACCCATCTTCATCTCGCTGAACCTTCCGGATGTCCAAGTCGTAATTCGAGAGGGCAACGCCCCATGGCACTGTCCGACCATAAGCGGTCTTCGACTTGATCACCCATTTGAGAACATGTAGGCAATCAGCGGGCAGCCCTCAACTAAGGTCTTGAACACTTGGAGCACCCGAATGTCGGCCAGAACTTCCTTTTCCGCGATGTGGTATCTGAGCTCCGCGTCGTGCAACACACATCCCGTGAATCGGACAGGCTGAATGACACCATCATGCTCCTGACCGAGGACTGCGCAAGCAGCCCACTGGTTTGCATGCGGGATGAGGACAAAAGGATTGAGCGATCCGGATGCCTAAGCATCGGGGTGGACACGATCCTCCGTTTCAGGATGTCGAAAGCCTCTTTCGCTCGAGACAAGTCTCTACCAGCCCGAACTTGGTCATCCGTCAACTCGTACAGCACTGCAGCGACCACAGGGAAGTCTTCAATAGACTTGTGGTAATAATTGAGACTTCCAAGGAACGACTGAATGCCTTTCAGAGTCTTCGGGAAGGGCAAATCCTGAATGCCTTTCACGATCTTCGGAGTGGCTCCAATCTCTTCCGCTCCAATCTCGTGAGACAGATACGGGATAGTCCTCTTCCCGAATTCACTCTTGGGCAAGCTGACTGAGATGTTCCAATACCATAAGCGATACAACAATGCATCCAAGTCATCACTTAGCTGGTCCCAGGTCACAGCGCCATGAGCAATATCATCAATGTAGGAACTGCGCCCCAAAACCGGTCCCACTTGAGATGGCATCGGGATGATCCGCTTGACTGCTCGGTCAGCACTGGTAAGTAATCTTTCGAGTGTGTCGTGGCATGACCATCTCCAGCATTGCTTGGCTTTTGCGGATCATGCGGGTCCAAACTGAGATAGTCTAAAAAGTCTTGGTCCACGAGCGCCTCGGCTTCGGGCGGCAGTCGAACAAATCCCCACAGGCAATTTTTGATCACGTGCGGATAAATCAGCGGCGCGTTCTTCAGCCCGAAAGGAATGCGTACCCACTGGAAGTGTCCGAATGGACAAACAAATGCCGAGATCAGCTTAGCACGCTCTGTTATTCGGATCGCCCAGAAGCCACTAGCCATGTCGAGACTCATGAACCACATGGCACCCTCAAAACCAACCAATAGGTCGTCGATCAAGGGAAGCGGATAGTTCGAAAGTCGGATGAAGCTGTTCACCACTCGGTAATCGATGCACATTCTGATGTCGATGCCATTCTACTTGAGAACGATCAGAATCGGAGATCCCAAGGTGATTCGGAATACTCGACTAATCCAGTCTCCAAAAGTTTCTTCAGCAGCTCGGACACCTTGATCATGATGTGTGGTGCGATCGAACGCGGTCGTTGAGCCACAGGTCGGGCATCTCCCACGTCCAAATCACACACGACACCTCGAGCTGGCGTAGGGGCTGCGTTTCCGTCACCCAAGAAGAACGAGCTTCTGCCCACGGCACAGAAGGGGTTCAGGGCGTTCAACGGTTGCCACGAGCACAACTTCGTGGCGATCACGCTCCTGGACCAGACCCGACGCATGCACTGCAGGTTATAGGAGATCTGGTACGACCTGCGGAATGCGTTCGGATCGGTGCACCAGGACATGCTGTGGTACGTGCTCCGCCTGCTCGGCGTCGTGCCCGGTTTCATTGCGCGTTGCGAGAACATCTACGAGGACTCCTTCTTCATCGACGGCAACGGTGCCGACGGGGCAACGGCGCCGGTGCGGCAGGAGGTGGGCGTCTACCAAG